>NCQV01119493.1:6302-16763 GCA_002740545.1 Lophocereus schottii
GTCGATCAGCCTGAACCCAATTGACGGAAAAAATTTCGTTTGGTTGCATAATTTAGAAATTCTTGGTGCAATGGAGGTAATATCAGGGTATTGCTCTCGATATTAACTTTGGCCCACCAAATCGCAATAGACACTTATATACCATTCACTGCTTACATGGCCAGACTGGAATGTATGAAAACATAACACAGTCCCAATTTCCAAAATAGTTGTATCTTCCTACACCAGATCATGACTTCAATTACAATGACTAATCAACTAGGCAAACCGCAATCGTTGCAATCGTGTAGTTGCTATATGGAGAATGAATTATGATACAGCAAATTGGACAAAATCCTCATATTGGCTCATAATGTAATTCTGTGTACAACCGAAGGTAGAACAAACAAAAAGGAGTAAGCCATAGCAGACTGAAGCTTACGATAAAATTGTTCAGAAATAGTTACCAGCATATACAAATAGCTGTATGTTAAGGAACAGACTTCTTTCCATTCATAGCGGTTAACTCAAAAGGTAACACAAACAAGATCTAATGGCATGCCTATGGAATTCAATATTAACAGCAGGGTAAACATTGCAACTTACGCCCAATTTTCTGCTCAATGCTAGCTCTGGGACTGAAAGTAGAAAGGAATGCTACGAAGTCCTTAAAATTCAAGCCATCCACCATCTTCAACAGCCTCTGCATTGACATTCAACAACCCTCAATTCATCAAAGAAGCGGCGACCAGCTTCCAATTCAAAATTTGTACATTATCAGCAACCCTGATGTGATTCAAAATCGACGTGTTCGATACCTGAGCTAATGGGTTCATAGCAAATTCTGGTACAGACATGAACTCATCGGCTGATATGAAGCCCTTGGCATTCCGATCAAGTTGACAAAATCTCTGATACAGAGACACTATCTCTTGCTGATTAACTGAGACCAAGCAATTAGAACATCTTATATTCCAAAATTAATCATAAAACACCATCCAAACAAAATTTAGCAGCATAATCACAAAAGAAGGAGAGAGAAACCCCACATAAATTATTACAGTGTTCTTGAACTTCTTCAATATCGTATTGGGTCAGCATTGACGGATTGTTACCCATTTGCTTCTTCCAGCTATAGCACAACAATTTCACCAAAAATTAATACTTGCCCACGAAACATCATTGCAGGAAGATCATAAAGTTTCGAACTTAAAAGCATGCGATATGCAATTCTCAAATTTTCATTTCTTCCCCTAGCAGTGACCAGAACAATTTTATGGAAAATTAGGCACTACCCACAAATTATCTTCATAAAAATTGAGTANNAAACTTAAAAATTGGACTGAGAGAAAACACGTGATCTTCAACATACACACTAACGAAATTAAGGGCAAAAGAGAACCTGAAGCAATGGGCATAAAATTGTATGAAAGGAGCTCGATTACTCTGAGAGAGAGGAAAGATGATGAGAGATGAAGAAGAATGAAGAATCAGACAATGGGGCAGCTACGAGAAGATCAAAAAGTGATATACGCCAAGTCTTTCAACGTTCGGCGTCGATGTTTCAAGTCGTGGTTTCTCATCCTCGGAAGTTAACAAACAATATCACGTCTAAAACCTTTATCATGTAATCGTATTAAGTGCCGATTCTTATAAATCACATTAACATTATGTATTAAAAATTATGTACATAATAAATATACATTAAAAAAATATTACATATATGGTAAGAGGATACACAGTTCTATACATATATACACCTTACTATCATCACCTTGTCATCTTTGATCATTTCTTCGATCATTGAATCATATATCCTCCAAAAAAGACTAAAAAACTAACATTCAATCTGCTTCTAAAATCTAAATAGTGAATAAAAGAAAGTGTTCGATCTCTTTGATAATTGACATCATAAAATATAAAAATATTTTTTATTTAGACGTAAAAATGATATTTTTTATTAAACGTAAAAATGACATATCTATCTATAAAGATGTTACTAATCTTCCCAATGAAAAAGAGGAAGTAAAAAAAGGATACGAGTTTCCTCAGTATCAGTGTATCGGCCCACCTGGCCACGAGTTCTATCTCCCCAACCAAAAAGGAATTAAAACAAAAAAGATAAAACCTCCAAATCATTCAAGGCCATGATGGACCAAAGCGCCCAACTGGATAAAGCCTACAGCTTTGGTCAACGCTTTCCCAACCTCCCAAAGATTAGTTAAAAAAAGGGACACACCTTTGCTTTCAGACTCTTCTGTTATGTCTATTCTCAACGGCCCATTGATCTTCATCCTCTTTTTATCAGCATCATCATCATCTCGTTGGATTCATCGCACTGAGAAATAATGTCGAAAGGAGCGGAAGTATTCATCGGGTCCATAGATCAAGGTACCACTAGTACCCGATTCATCATCTATGATTCATCCGCTAAACCCGTTGGATCTCACCAGGTCGAATTCACCCAGTTTTGCCCAGTTGCAGGGTATTCTCTCTCTTACATTTATCCTCTGTTTTCTTGCCCTCCTTGTGTTTGTGAATTTGTCTCTGAGAAATTTGTTTGGGTTTTCAGAAAGTGGGTGATGGGAAATTCTGGGTAGTTTCTTCTGATATGTGTCATTGAGTTAACTTGATGGTTGCAACAGATGGGTGGAGCACGATCCAATGGAGATATTGGAGAGTGTTAGGGTTTGTGTTGCGAAAGCAGTGGACAAGGCGACAGCCGCTGGGCATAATGTGGATAGTGGGTTGAAGGCGATTGGGATCACCAATCAGCGGGAGACAACTGTGGTCTGGAGCAAATCGACTGGTCTTCCACTTCATAATGCCATTGTTTGGATGGATGCTCGTACCAGTGCAATCTGCAGGTTCGATTTGTTAAATTTGATCAAGTTTGAAAATTTACTTCTTTACTAAATCATATTGTTGGTTGTGGAATTTCCGTTGGTTTGATGGGAATGTGTGTTTGTTTACGTTTGGGTGATTAATGCTTCTGCCTCTCCAAGAGCCACTGTCGTTAAGGCATACACTTTATTACACGGCCTCATGAACTACGTGGACTTGTTTTTAAAGTTTCACAAGAATGTAGTTTAAAGTCTCTGTGTGTTGCAGGTCAGAAGGAGAACACTCATAACAGAGAGAGAGGTTCTCGACGGAAACTACAATGGAGATCAGAAGAACAAGAGAATAAGAGAGGGAAAGATAGTGAGAGATAGAGAGATAGTAGTGTAATTCTCATTATATCTGTGAAAGGTATTACAAGGAGTATTTATATCTCCTTTCCCGCCAAAACAGAATACAACAAACTATGTAACAACTTGCCATGTCAGCTAACGGCCTCAACTACCTTAACAACCCCATACACTGTATCATTCCTTCCCCCTTAGGAATCCAGCTTGGACCCCTAAGCTACTTTTACAATGGAAAATCAGGGAACTTCTTGACAAAATCATCATACCATTCCCAAGAAGCCTCAGCTAATGGTAAATTTTTCCATTCTATCAATAATTGCATAGCAGCTTTGTTATGTTTCCTCTTAAGTCTTCTCTCCAGCACAGCCTTAGGTTGAGGGTGTTGATCAAAGTTCACACCTTGGAGCCAGCCAGGGATATGAGATAGTGCTGGCAGTGTTCCTCTAAATGCCTTCAGTTGAGATACATGGAAGACATCATGCATCTCACTTGTCTAGGCAATTGCAGTTTATATGCTACCTGTCCCACCTTAGATAGGACCTTGAAAGGACCAAAGTATTTTGGTCCCAACTTTTCATTACTCCTATGATGCACTGATTCCTGTCTGTAGGGTTGTAGCTTTAACCAGACCCAATCTCCTATCTCAAAAGATCTCTCAAACCTTCCTGCATCAGCCTGCTGCTTCATTCTATTCTGTGCCTTTTGCAGATGGAATTTTAGCAACTCGAGAATTTACTGCCTCCTCTGAAGGGATCTGTCCACCGCTACTATGGATGATTCCCCTGGAAGATAAGGTAGATGAATAGGGGGTGGCTGACCATAGACTGCCTCATATGGGGTTATGTGAATAGAGGAATGATAGGTAGTATTATACCACCATTCTGCTGTTGGCATCCATACACCACTCCTTGGGTTCATGAGAATACATACACCGCAAATAAGTTTCAAGACATCTATTTACCACCCCAGTCTGCCCATCTGTCTGAGGATGGTAAGATGACGATAGGTTCAGCTCCATTCCATGCACAGAAAACAAGGCTTGCAAAAATTGCTAAGAAACATAGAATCCCTGTCATTGACTATGCTATTAGGTAACCCATGCAATTTAAAGACATTATCCAAGTAACACTATGCCACCTCCAAGGCCGAAAAAGGGTGAGTGAGTATCATGAAATGTGCATACTTACTCATCCTATCCACTACCACAAATATGACATTCTTACCCATGGACCTGGGCAGACCCTCAATGAAATCCATTGAGACATCCCTCCAGACTTCTGTGGGTATTGGTAGAGGTTTTAATAACCCAGAATATGCAACATTGTCATATTTACAAGCTTGACATACCACACATCTCCTAACAAAAGAAGAAATGTCCTTGTGTAACCCCTTCCAGTAGGACATACTTTTGATTCTTTGAAGGGTTGCATCCCTCCCTGAATGACCAGCCACAGGGGAAGCATGAGCCCAACTTAGCAACTCTTGTCTCAACTCCCTATTTGCACCCACAACAAGCTTTCCTTTTCTCGTTAAGTGCTGATTGGTCCATTCATAATTAAGAATAGCCACTCCTTGCTGTAAGTGTTCTACAATATGCTGTAGATGAGGGTCTTGCTGCTAAGATTGTTGGATTAACTCCTCCAAGTCTGACTGAATAGCAGATAAAGCCATACACAATATCTTAGCTCCACTAACTCTGGATAAATGGATTCAAAATGTGGCCGAACTGCGCCGAAACGGACACAAAGAAAGGTTTTGCAGTTGGGCGATCCGCGTTTTCATGTCGCGATAGCCGCGATATGGAACGCAATTGCCGTATTAGAGCGATTTTACCGTTCCGCGACCGAAACCGAAATCGTGACCGAAACCGCATTTTGAATCCTTGGATAAAGCATCAACCACCATATTTTCCTTGCCACTCTTATACTGAATTTCATAGGAATACCCCATTAATTTTGAAAGCCAAAATTGTTGAAATGGAGTGGAAATTTTATTTTCTAAGAGCCATTTCAGACTCTTCTGATATGTCTTTATGATAAAAGGTTGATGCAATAAGTATTGCTCTCATTTTTACACGGCAAACACCACAGGCAAGAGCTCCTTCTCATAAACTGAGAGTGTTTGCCATCTACTTCCTAAGGACCTGCTGACGAAAGCTAGGGGGATGATAATTTACAAAAGAAGGGAATTGTTTTGGCGAACAGATGTTCTATGTGCAAAGACGATTTGGAGTCTCCTGATCACCTACTACTACATTGTAAATTTGCAAGGGCTTTGTGGGAGTTATCCTTTAGTTGCTTAGGAGCCTCCTGGGTTGTCTCGGATTCAATGAGGAATCATCTTTTGCCTTGGGAGAGTGCCTCTGGTAGGAAAGTTAAAGAGAGAAGCGTCTTATTGATCCCACATGCGATTTTTTGGGCTATTTGACGAGAGAGAAACAAAAGAGTCTTTAAAGGAGAGGAGACGTCCCTTCAATGAATTAATATTCTTATCAAGAATCTTTTTTTCTGGGATAGTGGGAACTTTTGTGATTCTTCTTTTGATGTAATTGATTTTGTGGATAGGTTCCATCTGAGGTGTACATAATCCTTTTGTAGGATGCCTGCTTGCATCCTTCCCTTTGTACATTTTTCAGTTTAATATATTTTACTCTTTTTCCTTATCAAAAAAAAAAGCTAGGGGGGTGATCTTCCTATATTAATACAACTCCAATGCCCAATAATGAAGCATCAGTTTCAACCACAAACACCTTAGAAAATTTTGGAAGTATCAAGACAGGTGCTATACACAAAGCAGATTTAAGGGCTGAGAAGGCCTTTGCAACCTCTGAATTCCAGTGAAAACCCCCTTTTTTAAGAAGTCAGAGAGTGGTTTGGAGATAAGAGTATAATTTCTCACAAACTTCCTATAGTAACCTGCTAGCGCCAAGAAGCTCCTTAGTTCCTTGACATTAGCAGGTTCAGGCCATTCCTAAACTACCTTGACTTTAGTGGGGTCAGTGGCAATCCCTTTTTTAGAAATGAAATGACCCAAATATTCCACCTTTTCCACCCCAAAGGCACACTTGCTCTTCTTAGCTAACAAACGATGTTGTTGCATAGTTGTGAGTACAGCAGTAAGATGCCGGATATGTTCCTCAATACTCCCACTGTAAATGAGTATATCCTAAAAAAAAAACCAGCACATACTTCCTGAGGTAGGTCTTAAAGACATGATTCATCAAGCTTTGGAAGGTAGCTGGTGCATTAGTAAGGCCAAAAGGCATCACTAGAAACTGATAATGACCATTATGGGTTTTAAAGCTATCTTATGCACATCTGCCTCATGAACCCTGATTTGATTATATCCAGACCTTGGATCAATTTTACTGAAGATGCTTGCACCAACTAGTTCATCAATAAGCTCTTCCACTAAAGGAATGGGGAACTTATCCTTGACAGTTTGTCGATTAGGTTCTCTGTAATCCAGACAAAGTCTCCAGCTTCCATCTTTTTTGCCTACCAACACTACTAGTGAAGTATATGAGCTATAACTCGGCTGAATGATTCCATTAGTAAGCATCTCTTCTGCCAACTTCTCAATAATATCCTTCTGCTTCAAAGGATATCTATAGGGTCTACTGTTGACTGGATTTACATCAGCTTGCAAGGGAATTCTATGATCATAGATACCCCTACTAGGAGGCAAGGTAGTTGGCTCTTTAAAAACATCTTGAAACTGATCCAACAAAGGCTGTAACTGAGACTCCTCATTTTGTGTTTCACTTTGATTACACTGAATCAAGTCAAAGTCTGGAGGAGTTGTTGTTACAGGGCACAATTGTAACATACACATCTGAGTTGAGTGAGACATGGTCTTGCTTAGCTGACCCTCTCAAACTGACTTGACTCCCGGTCTCATCCCTCTAGGAGTATGAACTCTACCTCTGTACGAAAACTCCATTCTGCGGTTTTTGAAATCCCACTTCACCTCTCCAAGGGTGCTCAACCATTGAATTCCAAGTACTACCTCACAGTTCCCAAGAGAAATGAGGAGCACATCAGAAGAGAAGATGGTTCCTTGCAACTTCCATTCAAAATTTTTACACAAGTATTGAGTCTATTGACAATGTAATTGTCCACTATTTGCTACAGTGACAGCTTATGCCTCAATAGGATCTATCTTGCACCCTATTTTCTTAGCCAAGCCGAAGTCCAAAACGTTATCAGTGCTTCCTGAGTTAATTAGCACATGTATAGGTTTTTTGCCCACATATGCTGTGACCCTCATGGTCTGATATCCCTAGATTCCACCCAAGGCATTGACTGAGATTTGTGGTTGCAATTCCTGAGATTCAAACTCATAGTCCTCATTTTCCCAAGCATACTGTTCTTCTACTACCCCAGGCACTTCAACCAAAAACAGTTGGGTATTCTTATTTGCACACGTATGTCCTCTCTCAAAGGGCTTATCACAATAATAGCAAAGACCCTTAGCCAGTTTTTTCAGCCCTTTCTGCTGTTGGAATAAACCGAGGTGAACTCCTTGGCATGTTAACAGCATTGCCAATGTAATGCTTAGGAGTTGTCACAGAAGTAGGTAAAATGGCAGCTTTTGAGGGTGTAGGTAAAATTCCTTTCGAAGAGTGTATGAAGGGCCTAGTTCTTACCTCCTGATTCTTAATTGCCTCTACTGTTTCTTCCTGATATCTAGCGTATTCAATGGCTGCATACAAAGTTGTAGGATGAAAAGCTTTCACAAAAGATTTGAGGTGAGGCTTAAGTCCCCCCACAAAGCATTCAAGAAAATAATCATCAGGTAACAGAGGGTTTTTCATGACAAGCAATGCTTTCAACTCTTCAAACTTATCAAGATAGTCATCTAAACTACCCATTTGTTGTAAATTCTTGAAGTTTTCAACCACCTTAGACCCAATATCATCCTTGAATCTTGCACTAAGGTCCATCACAAAGTCCTCCCAGGATACCCTTTTTCTAGCCAAAATGTAACTCCCAAACCAAACTTCAGCCAGCATAAAGGTGTAATGAGGCCAAGTCAACTTTCTAATCATCAGGTATTTTGCATAAGGCAAAATATCGTGTGCATTTCTTGATCCAACCTCTCAGATTGGTTCCATCAAACATAGGGAATTCTACCTTAGGGTTTACATGAAAGGTACCCCTATGGTTTCTGGGATTATAATCCCTATTAACAGCATCATTAAGGTTTAAATTGATCTAATTACCTCGATCTTGCCCTAATTGCTCATTTGTTCCATCATCTGATTGATCAATCTCTGATGATCTTCAGACCTTTGATTTTGTTCCCTCATTTGTTGTGCGAAGTTGTGCTGCTGTTCCTGCATTTGCCTAGCAAATTGCTGTTGCTGCTCCACAAGAGTCTTAAGAACATCTTCCATGGCTGCCGTAGGAGCTTTCCTGGTTTTTGCCAGCTTGTGTGAGATCTTGATTTCAAATTGTTCAGCTGGATTGATTGGGGAAACTAACCAATCAATCGAAAAACAACAATCAATGTGTTTGGATTTAAATGTTGGCTGGATCAATTGGGGAAACTAACCAATTGGTCGAGTGTCAAGGGAGAGATTACCAGGATCTCAGGAGCTCTGATACCAATGTTGCAGGTCACAAGGAGAACACTCATAACAGAGAGAGAGCTTCTCGATGGAAACTACAATGGAGATTAGAAGAACAAGAGACTAAGAGAGGGAAAGATAGTGAGAGATAGAGAGATAGTAATGTAATTCTCATTATATCTGTGAAAGGTATTACAAGGAGTATTTATATCTCCCTTCCCGCCAAAACAGAATACAACAAACTGTTGTAACAACTTGCCATGTCAGCTAACAGCCTCAACAACCTTAACAACCCCATACACTGTATCACTCTGATTGCCTGGATCAGGAAATCGATCTAAGTGATATTTCATGGGAGATAGTGCCTGTCTCAGGGGTGGTTGCCAAAGTTATTTGGGCATATGGGACAATCCAAAAAGAGTAGATGAAATTCCGTTTAAGATGTGTGTTAGAGTTGGATCTCGTCCCATCGAACTAGAAATTCTAAGTTAAATGGTGGAGTGAATGAACTAGTACTTATATGATCTCATGGTGATCTTGGACATCCTAGATGATGTAATAAGGGTAATCTAGATTCCAATAGGTACTTATTAGCATCATGTAGCACGTTAGTATGATAGAGAACCTTTCAATTTGAGTGCTCGGGGGGTATGGAGACCTGTCGATGGGATACTACAACCTTATATGGGGCTTCTAAAATGAAGGTACTGGTGTGTTTGTACTTGGCCTCATAGTTAGCGAGCTAGTAACTCAATAGAATCTCAACATTGAGAAACTATGCTTATTATCCAACTGAATGACCTCCCAAGGGTTTGGTCACTTTGTGATGGCTATTCGTTCCGATCTTGGGACTACCGAGTCTAGTCTATCATGGTTGAAGTAATGTTGCTTCCATTGTTGACCTCTTGGCTCTTACAAAAGACCATCATCTGCTCCGATGATTATAACTGCCAGCTGATGTCTTTTCATATTTTAGTCATGAAAAATTCTACTCAGTGCCTTTTGAAATTCATATATCCTGCACGTAATGGGGTGGTAGCCAAAACTTCTGCAACTCAGGTGTTGTGATACACAACTAACTTAGCATAACCTTGTACTACTCAAGTTATGTAGTGGGCAGTGAACTGATGTGGCAGAATATGTCCTTTTGCAACGAGATTGTGTCATGTAGGATCACAGTACGCATCATCTAATAGGGGTGTAGAAACCCAACCACCTAATGGACCAAGTTCGAAAAGGTGATTTTGGACCTTTGAGGTGTCTGTAGGACCTAGCTTCATATGCCTAAACTGCTATCAGCTCCCTTCTCTCTATATTTTTCTTAGATACCAGACTGTATTGGCTATTCTTATTTCTTATTGTGCGTGGGAAATAATCTTCTACATCAAAGAGTGGTTAGGGAACTTTCCTAATGTACTTGGTTTCTGGCCCCTCAACCACGTCATTCAATCCATGCTGCAGTAGGGGCATTGGCATTCTATTTTACTTCACATAGGGCTCAAATAATTTCAGTTGACTTAGTCTTTCTCTTTGAGACATGTTCTTGTTTTGGAATAAGAGAGGCTTTTCAAGCTCCCCGTCTCCTACAATGCTCATACTATCTCGTTTCCTGTAGGTTCTGGGAGAGATTTTTGGTCTTGAATCTGAGTTAGGGGTCATCTGCCAAGTTCCTGAAATGTAATAGCCTATCTAGAGCAGAAAAAGTACAAGTGAAAATGA
>NCQV01119541.1:0-13811 GCA_002740545.1 Lophocereus schottii
ACTTTTCCACGGACATGTCTTTTGAAACATTGGCTATGTCAACGTTACTCATGACCTAAAATTCTTTTTTTTCTTTTCTTTTTTTCAAGGGGATGCCAGCATGACCTAATACACGTATGAAGCACTAGCAATTCTAAAATTCTATAAATACAGTTAAACTAAGTAAAAGAAAAGAAAATTTTGGACAAATGGCTATCTAAATTTGATCGGAAAGAAATTGGACAGTGTCTATTGTAACTTACAATGCAAATGTATTTTATAAAAAAAAGACCTTATAAGCATGTAACATACAAAGGATTTTGTAAAATTGCTTAATACAAGTTTTTTCACAAGATTACACTAGTCAAGAGATAACATTCTAAAACATATGCATGCGGAAGATGTCCAAGAAGCCAGACAACATTGTCTTTGTTTGTCTTTTGAAAGAATCAAACATGCACACCTTTTTTTTAGGGGTAGGGGTTGTATGGTTCAAAAAGTTACTCTCAATTCATGTATTGATTCATGAACCCCCATTAATTGGAGGAGCAAATAATCCGAAAAAGATTATAATTAATATTGGTTAAAAAGAGGTGTAAAGTTGCATAAATCTTGCATTTTATATTGTCATGGTTAATATTCGTTTAAATAATTTTTAAAATAAAATATAAGTCTAAATAGTCTGCTCGGAATGGAACCATCATTTTGTAAAAAGTAAGATAATAGTGAAAAAGTTATTGGGGCATAAAAGAATTAATAAATACGAAGGTTAATCTTGTTGAATTATCAATGAAGCCATCTTGTTCAAATAATGTCTTGTAATAACTTTTTCTTGTATCTTTACAATATACTACTTTTACATTACGGGTGTGTTTAGTGGGGCGAAATTATTTTTTCGAAAAATGATTTTCTCATTTTATGGTGTTTGGTAAAATAAGGAGGGTAAATTTATTTTCAGGGAAAAATTATTTTCCCTATAATAAAGGAAAATAATTTTACTTTGAATGGAGCGTATGTTGATTTTGCGTTTCTTTGGCACTCACACAGTTTCATATTCTTTCTCCTTTATGTGTCTATTTTCACAACATATAGTTCGAAAATTAAGGCAGTGACACATAGTTCGAAAATTAAGGCAGCATATTAAAGATTAGCGAAATTGTATCATCTCAATGTCAACACTGATACCGATGCTAGTAGATCTAACAACCATGATAATCAAAATCCAAAACGCTCTACAATTTGTACCGATGCCACAAATTTTTTCCTCTTCTTTGTTTGGATTCCTATTCAAAGGTGGAAAATCGATAAGTATTGCTAGCATCAAATTGTTGATAGGAGGTAAGATCAAAAAAATTGAGAAATGTACATATTGTCATAACTTTATTTCTGGACAACACCTCTATTGTAATATAATTCTCCAAAGAACAAAATATAAATTTTTATTTTTCTAAATATCTTATTTTTATTTTTCACTAATTTCCCTCTTTTTAGTTTTTTTGTTCATTTTTTGCTAATCAAATTCATTTTTTTAGAAATTTTATTTCCCCTTTTACCAAATAACTGAACCGAAAATCATTTTACATGAAAAATTATTTTACTTGAAAAATAATTTTCTAGGAAAATAGTTTTCAATCCTAACAAACACACCCTAAGGGCATGTTCTTCTCGTGGATAAATTACGGTGGGTAAAAGGATAAAGTGGGTTGAAGTAAGTTGAGGTATATTGGAGTAAGTTGAAGTGGTTTGAATTTTTTATGTGATAAATTAAACTTGATTAAAATAGTAAAAATGAGTTAAAATAGATTAAAGTGAATTGAAGTTGATATTTTAAAATTGACCTATAAAAACACATATCCTTATTTTACATTGAAATATGACACTATCCATGGCCGACATCCAAAAAAAATAAAGGAGAACAAAATACCTATTGAATTCCACCTCCTGTCAATCTCACAATAACTTATTAATAATAACAAACATAACAACACTACCAACAGTATAACCAATGGCATGACAGTATATGTAGACTAGGGTCAAAGTTTCCAATAATGGATAACTATTTAGTAATTGAATTAAGTGACACCAAAACAAATTTGGTGAATATTTTGAGTTATTGGAGATTTAGTAATTGAATTAAGTAGCACCAATATAAATTGGGATATTGAATTATAATATACTATATTTTGGAATGTTGGATAATAATATTTTCAACTTTGAATTTGGACGTCCATGCACCACATTATGAGCCTATTTACTGTTTATATACCAAGAACGATTTTCAAGATGTTTTTAATTGGTGATGTAAGTACATATTCAACATATATCATTGCATACACTTGAAAATTCTTGAATTTTAAACATATGTAATTGCAAACCATTGTGAAATTGTTGCATTACATTGATAAAAATATATCCAAACTCTGTCTTAGTATATAAACAGTAAATAAGCCCATAATGTTGTGCACATGCGTCTAAGTTCAAAGTTGAAAGTATAATTGTCCAATATTCTAAAAGTACAGTATATTATAGTCCAATATCCCATATAAATTTGGTGGATATTTTAAGTTATTGGAGATTCAAAATAAGGGTGTTAAATGGACTTTTAGGCTTTTTTTTGACTTTTTGATAGCATCAACGAAGTAATTAATTAAGATGGATGTTTATTTTTAATAATTTCAATGACAATTGACATTTAAATAAAATACAAATATATTTCTGATCAAAGGTATGCATCTTTCATGTATGCATCTTCTATCGCTATCCTCTAAATCTAACCAAGACCTTCTGACCAAAAATATTTCATGAGATGGATGTTTTTATAATGACTTCTCCTAATAATTCGGCTGACTAGTAATGCATTTAAAGGTCATTGTAATAAAAGTTACTGTTATATGTACTATTGATCACCTGAATTCAAAAGTCACTTTAAAATACTTTATTAGTTGTCACAAAATCTCAAAAGAGTCAACTCTAAAAAATTTTTTCTCATCATAACTCTCATATAAGGCGGCCTCACATGAGAATTTCAATTATTTATGAGCTTTAACGCGCCCGCTGCGTTCACACTTATTCATATACACCTCCTTCATCCTCTAAACATCAAAACTGCTGTAGCTAGCCAACCAACGACCTCCGCCATCAACCATGGCCGACGACGCGACCGCGTCCCTCTACATGGCAGCCATACCATTCCCGGGTCGGGGCCACGTAAACCCACTTCTAAACCTATGCAAAATCATGGCCCAAAAGAAGCCCGACATCCACATAGCATTCATAGTAACCGAAGAGTGGCTCGGCTTATTACATGGCTCCTCCTCCAACGAGCCGCTGGCTCCTACCATAAGATTCGCCACCATTCCCAATGTACTTCCTTCGGAAAAAGGGCGGGGAGCAGATATGGATGGGTTCATCGACGCCGTGTTGACGAAGATGGCTCAGCCGGTCGAGCAACTCTTAGACCGGTTTGACCCCCCGGTTCAGCTTATAGTAGCTGATACTTTTCTGTCTTGGGCCGTGGAGGTCGGGAATCGGAGGAATGTTCCAGTAGCTTCGTTTTGGCCTGCATCGGCTTCCATGCTTTCCATGTTCGTTCATTATGATCTCATTGTCGACAACTTAGCTCAGCTCCCAATAGGTAATATCAGTTTAAGCTTTTAGTTAAATTTTAAATTAGCCCGTCTTAAAGTGATTAATGATAAATTTAGAAGAAAGCAGAAAAAAAAAAACTTTGTACACTGACTATAACTGATGATGTAACAAAATCAATCAAATGGTTGTTTTTCTTTTTTAAATGAAGGAAGGTTACTATACATATATATATTTTTTGTGAGTACTAATAATGCTGCATGTATGTGATGTGATATTTAGATGTAATTAATGAACATGCCCTTTTTCATAATTTTTACAGTGTATTGCAAATGATAAGTATCAGTGTGCATGGATACACTTTTTAGAAATTTAGAATTCATTGATTTGTTGGTTATTACATGAATTCACTATTGAAAACTTAAATGTCGTATTTTGAGTAAAACTCCCCATGTCACTTTTTTTTCTTTTTTGTATATGCTACTTCTTTTCCCCTTAAAAAAGTCATGATCTGTAAATTTTTAAATTTGGTTTTATATTTTTGTTAAATTGTTTCTAACACATTTTTTTGAAATTTATAGATATCTTAAACATTGTAAAATGAGAATAATGAAAACATCTTAGTGTTTGGAAAGTCGGATTATAAATACTTGTATGTATTGGTATGGAAATTTTTTTTTTTGGAAATTTATAAAGTCATTAACTTGTTAGTTGTTTTGTTTTTAATTAGATGGTAGAACCAATAATACCCCCAGCCCCCGAGGAGCCTACATTGAACAAATTTCTCCTCTCCATTCAAATTGAAACCACAAATGGACCAAAAATCCTTCTTAATATGCTAAAAAAGTCCAAAAGGCCCAATTTTACTATTGACAGGACATTGCTCTCAAGTGCTTGGGGAGCCCACAATTGCCATTGTGCTCTCATCAATCAAATTTCACAAAAAATTTTTAAGCATGTGAATTATCAGAAATGCCCTTATCCCAAATAACCACAATGTTGGTGAACAGCCAAGTATTATATTGACTTTTAAGTAAGATCTTAATTTGGATAACAACCTCAATATATGTAATATCAATATATAAACTAATGGTTTGTGCGTACATGCAATTTACCATAAGAAACCCTAAACTCGTATTTTTGATTTGATTCATTAGTATTTGATAATTATTTGAACCAAAAGTTTGAATTGATAACTCAAATATTAATTAATTGAGAATTTCATATATACTTTTACAAGGCCGTCATTTTCACAAACTATTTTGCTTGAATAATAGATATCGTCAAAAAAACTCCATTTTTGCCTTCCATGATAATTTATATGGGAGTTGATGAAATTCAAATTTGAGACATCTAACTCAATAAGTTTTGATACTATATATATCTAATTAAGAACCATCTCAATTATAAATTAAGTAATAGGTGGAACTTTAGTATAGTAATAAGTAACATCTTCACTAAATATATGTATCTTTTTTGACAGGAATTGATCACAAGCAATGCTTAGAAAACGTTCCAGGAATTTCTTCCATAAGCATTGCTGATCTTCCTGATGGTTTCTCCATGGAATGCAAGTCCAAAATGAGCAAAATATTGTATATGATATTCATGCTAAAGAACACTAGGTGCCTTCTATTTCGAACCATTGAAGAGCTTGAAGAACACGCCATTAGTGCTCTTAAGCCCAAACTATCCGTCCCCATGTACACAATCGGCCCCTGCATACCTTCCCTTACTCTCGACAACATTACAACCAACCAACCGTCATACATCGCATGGCTAAACTCTCAGCCTCAAAAATCTATCCTGTACGTATCCCTAGGGAGTGTCATATCGATTTCTACCCATCAGATGGATGAGCTGGCAGCAGGCTTGCGCAATAGTGGGGTTCGATTTTTGTTGGTGTCTCGTGGGGAGGCCTTGAAATTTGAAGGTGGGTGCGGAGAGAAGGGCATGGTGGTGCCCTGGTGCGACCAATCTAATGTCTTGGCTCATGGCTCGGTTGGAGGGTTTCTGACTCATTGTGGGTGGAACTCGACCATTGAAAGTATTTTCACAGGTGTTCCCATGATTACTTTTCCATTGTTAATTGACCAAAAGCTGAATAGTAAGCTAGTAGTGGAGGATTGGGGGGTTGGATGGCGAGGAAAGAGCAAGGCTGAGGTATTTCTGAGAGGTTCGGCGGTTGGGAGAGATCGGATTGCACAGCTTGTGAAGATGTTTATGGATTTGGAGAGCGAAGAAAGAAAGAATTTGGAGGGAAGGTGTATGGAGATTAGAGAGATGGTGCGAGCTGCAATTGGAAAAGGTGGATCAGCCCAAGTAGGCTTTGATGCATTTTTGGCCAATATTTCAGATATATAATGTTAGCGAGTCGCAAATAATACTTGTGGTGAGATCTTCTAGACTAGGAAGTTCTTCCTGACTGACTTTCTCTTGTTATGTCAAATAAAAATCTTTCTATTTATCAAATTTGATGCTACAAAAGTGCAGGTTGCGACTAATAGCGATATTCAAACTTATCTGATTTAGCAACGGAAGTCAAAGTCATAGCATGATCGATCACCACCCTAAAATCGAATTTGCTTCCCCAACTTTACACCAAGGACTTGTAAGCAATTGATCTTCAAGGTATTTGGCTAGTTGTCCAAACGGTGTATTGGAATGAACAACGGTGATGATCATTGATCAATTATCCAGAATGAAGACTTAAGGAACAGGTTTAGGTGGAGTGTGTTTTTATGTATGTCTAAAACTATTGCAAGAGGCTGTATTTATAGTGAGAGGAGGGTAGTAAAAATGGTAAGAATAATAAAGACTGATTTGATGGAGAAAAATTAGCACTAATTATGCTAATTGGGTGGAGGAAGATCAACATAATTATGTTGAGAATAAATACAATAATCAAAACAAAATTAGTGAAGATTAGCTGTCAAATTTAATTGCACTAATTTCTCCCTCTTCTTTTTAACAAAACTCCAATATTCTCTGACATGATTCAAAGGAAGTAAAAATGGAAAAACAATAATTTATAGGGAATAGAAGGAAAAATGTATAGATACCAATGTCTTTGGACTTGAATTAGTATGTTGTGTTTACAAATCTGTCTTACATCCATTAGGGGGGAAACATCCTGCATCCGAATGGTGTTCGTAAAGATCAAACTGTGCACACTCATTTTTCTTTAAAGTCAAAGATCCTCGCTTAATGTTGATGCATTGAACCCCTGCTTCACTACTTGGATTCTTGTGAATAATTTAGAAAGTCTTCAGCCCAAAAACTCTCATAAGGGGCGCATATCAACCCCTACATTCACATACATGAGTTCCATCAAGTCTAACTATCATGCACCACTATTAAGGCTAAGAACTCATTAAGAACTATAGGTTCATCTTTAACACAATTGACAGTATACAAAAATAGTCAAATTAATGGTCACAGCAGGAGAGATCTTAAAATGCAATCTCCAATTAATGGTCCCTTTTAAATATTTCAAAAGTCTAATTATAACATTCCAGTGATCGTCAATGGGGTTGTGTGTATATCTATTTAGCTTACTCACCGCATAGGCTATATTAGGACAAGTATCGTTCATTAAGAACATCACACTATCAATTATCTTGACATACTCACTCACTATCATTTTTATTCTTTTGCAAGTGAAAACTAGGATAATAAGGAGGTCCTTACCATAGTGCAGTCAAATTTGACCAAGCATTTTGAGTATGTTTTGAATATAGTGAGATTGATTAAGACTTAAAGCCTCTTTGGTCCTAAATATTTTAATGCCAAGTATAATATTTTCCTCTCTTGGTCTTCATGTCAAAACATGTACTAGAAGAAAGGACTTAGTAGCATTAACAACATCCAAGTTTGTACCCAAGATGAGCATATCATCTACATATAAACAAATGATTACATAACCATGCATATCAGCTTTTGAATATATGTGTGCATCAGAATAATTGACATAAAAGCCATTAGAAGTAAGAGTAGAGTCAAATTTTCATACCATTAATTTGAAGCTTGCTCTAGTCCATATAAAAGATGTGACAAGTTTGCATACCATATGCTCTGGTCCTAAAACCATAAAGCCCTTTGGCTACTTCTTGTATATCTCTTCCACAAGATCATTATTTAAGAACGTTGTTTTGACATTCATTTG
This sequence comes from Lophocereus schottii, assembly GCA_002740545.1. Classification (NCBI taxonomy): domain Eukaryota; kingdom Viridiplantae; phylum Streptophyta; class Magnoliopsida; order Caryophyllales; family Cactaceae; genus Lophocereus; species Lophocereus schottii. The sequence continues at coordinate 7,730 of NCQV01119541.1, forward strand.
GTGGACAAAAAGATTATTTAAGAACGTTGTTTTGACATTCATTTGGTGGACAAAAAGATTATGAATGGATGCATTAGGTATTAATACACGAATGATAGCAACCTTAGTTATAGGGGAGTAGGTATCAAAGTCATCTATACCTTTTTTTGGGTTAACTCCTGAATCACAAGTCTAGCTTTGAACTCATCAATGGTTCCATCAGTTCTCAATTTAGTATTGGATACTCATTTACTCCCAAGAGCTTCAGAACTACTAGGAGGGTCAGTCAAAGTCCAAGTACTGTTGGCTATAAGAGACTCTACTTTACTATTAATGACCTCTTTCTAAAGATTGGAATTTGTGGACTCCATTGCTTCATTATAAATCTTTTGGTCCTCCTCTATGAGATACGCATTCACAATTTGCCCATTTAGTATGTCTATCTCTACCAAAAGGGCAGTGACAATGTTAGGTCCAAAGTTAGTCTCAATTCTAGCCCTTTTACTCCTTCTAAGTTCTTAATCCAAATTATTAGATGAAGCAATATCAACATGTGATGTAGATGTAGTAGGTAAATATTTGTCCATAGAAGTTTTTATAGGAAATATATGCTCAAAAAATTCTATATCTCTTGACTCTCTAGTAGCACCAAAACCAAAACCATATTTTAAAATAAATCTACGAGCAACACTGTTATGAGCATGACCAATAAAAACAATCAACAGTTTTAGGACCAAGTTTACTTGTTGGAAAACCTGCAAGTCCTACCTTGGCCAAGCACCCCAATCTCTAGCGGCTATAGTATAGTTCAAGTTAGGAGCAACCCCCCTTCAACAACTCAAAGGGAGTTTTGTCTAGCCTTTTGTGTGGAACTCTATTTAACACATAGCATGCATATAACATAGCTTCCCCACCTCCCAATCTTACTAAGGGCCCCTAAACTGACAAGCATAGCATTCATCATGTCTTTGAGGGTCCTATTCTTTCTTTCAGCTGTACCATTTTGTTGTGGAGTATAATAAAGGGCAGTTAGTTCATGAATAATCTCTTGCTCTTCATAATATTTCTTAATGTAGGTGGTGTCATAATTTCCTCCTATATTAGACCTAACTCTCTTGATTTTTCAATCCAATTGATTTTTTATTTCAGCTTTGTAAATTAAGAATTTATCTAGGGCCTTATCTTTACTACTCAGAAGATATACTTTATTGAACCTAGAGCAGTCATCGACAGAAGTAATATAATGCTTTTTCCCTCCTCTACTCATGGTGTTTTTGAAGTCACCTAGATCATTATGAATAAGTTCTAGTAAATTAGAGATCCCATTTACAATTTTATTAAAGGGTTCTGTGGCATGTTTAGCCTCTACACATATTTCACATTTATTTAAATCATATTTGTTGAATGTAGGAATTAAATTTAATTATTCATCCCTTTTTATACATGCAATATTCACATACCTTAATCTAGCATGCCATAAAGTGATAGACTCAGTAATATAAGCAATTGAAGAATTTATCTTATTCTCAGCAACAAGATCAAGAACAAAAGACCTCCATTATAAAATTTCCTTTCCCACATATTCGCCACCCTTGGTGAGTATAACTTCTCCAAGATCAAATTTTGGGATAAGGATAAGACATTTGCAAAAATTGCTCTGTTAAATCCCACCATTATTATTCAAGTCTAACAAATAGTGTATACACACCAGGATATTCAGGAATTTGATAAATAAATTAAAGAACTTTTCAATAAAAGATTAGTAAGGAATAGCAAGAGTCCTTACGCCAGTTCTGCTTTCATGGTAAGAAATTATGCTAAAGAAAAGATAGGAAAAGCAATAATGATAATCAATTATAAAAATCTTAATGATAATACTGTCTTCGATAGTTATTATATTCCTAACAAAACAACCCTTTTTAACAGAATTGAATGTTCCTGTTAGTTCCCAAAAATGGACTGTAAAAGCGATTATTGTAGATAAAAATAGATAAGAAAAGTATTCCTTTAACTACATTTAGTTCCCCACAAGGACATTATAAATGGATACTAATGCCATTTGTTCTTAAAAATGCTCCTCAAATATTCCAAAGAAGAATGGATAATTTCTTTAAAGACCTTAATCATTATTGTTTAGTTTACATTGATGATATCTTTGTCTTTTCCAAGACCATAGAACAGCACAAAGATGATGTTTTAGCTATCACCTAAAGGTGTATTGATCATGGTATTATACTTGGAAAGAACAAGTGCATGTACACAAAATAAGAAATTGAGTTCTCAGGCCTAGAGATCAAAGCTAGACAAATCATCCTACAAAAATATATTCTGAAAAAAATAGAAAATTTTTCTAAAAAGATTAAAGATAGGAAACAGCTTGAAAGGTTTCTTGGATGCCTTATCTATGCTTCAGATTTCATTAAAAATTTAGCTAAACTGAGAAAGCTACTATAGCAGAAACTCAAAAAAGAAGTAAGTTGGACGTAGACCATTAATGATACAAATATTGTTCAAAATTTTAAAAAAATATGTAAAAATCTTCTTATTCTTAATTTACCTAATGAAGACGATGATTTAGTGCTTGAGACAGATGCCAACAATGAACATTGAAGCACAGTACTCAGAATCAAAGAAGAAAAAAAATTCTGCAAATATTACAGTAGAAGTTCTAATAAGGCAGAATGCAACTATCCTACAATGAAAAAAGAAATCCTTACAGTTATAAGGGGAATTGAAAAGTTCTTAATCTCTTTAGCCCAAAACGTTTTCTTATTTGAACCGATTGTAAAGGAATACTTGGTTTTTTGAAAAAGAATTTATCAAATATGCAAGTGCAAGAGCGACTCCTGCGTTGATAATTATGGCTTAACAAGTTTTCCTTCTCTATTGAAGACATACAGGGATCGAAGAATTCTCTGGCAGATAGTTTAACTCAAGAACTCGCCAATGGTGATCATCATAGCAGAACTTTTGTCAGAAAAAGAGGAAATTCATAATGAAATGAGATTATTATTAGAATGAGTTTCTCCTTCTAGTAAAGTCCTTATTGATAATTTGGAATTCTATATAAAAAGTATATCACACTTTGGTCTACTATCTTCTGCCTGCCTAATAGCCCAAAGATTTTCTCTTTTAGAGTTACAAGTTAATTACCTTAGATGTCCTTATGATATCCAAGAAAAAATAAGTTCCTATGTTCAAGAAATATAGTTCAATGAGTGGTATGTTGCCTGCATTGACTATTATCATCATTATTCCTATGATATCTGGGGTTGATTGGAGTACAACAATCTACTTTCCTAATAAGTCTGGAGTTAGTGGAGTTAGTTTACCAACAAGTTCAATCTTTTCAAATGGCTCTATCATTAAAGTCTAGGAATACGGGATGGTACTTTACTTTATGGAAATTCCATATCCAAAGTACCTATTTTTCTGAAAATTAACTAAGTTCTAACAATGTATGTTCAGAAGGATCCATTAGATTCTTACACCTCCTGATGTCCAACAAAAATCCCAAATAATAGATGGCTTTATGAGGAGGTAAATTGTGCATTAATCGAATATGAAAATGAAAAAACCAAACCAGCCCATTATCTTATTCAGATTGTTGATTACAATGATTCCTATGATTAATGACAAGAATGGTTTCTAGATCGACGAGAAATAGTCACTGATCCTACTTTAGCAAGAGCCATAGATTTTTACAGCATTTATCATCAAAGTTGGGCATTAATTGAACAAGGAAAAACGTTAATGTATTATGAAAGCACTACTTTTGCTTATAACAATGAATTCAAAGAATATGTGAAGGTGGAAGGAGCAGTCTCAGAAGACGTTTTTGATTATCTCTTTGATGTTGAGCTGAAAAATTCTTATCAGAAAAAATTAAATATCTTCTTGAATTATTTGAGAAATGGGAGCAAGAACATCTTTAATTAGATGAAGATTTTGATGATTATTCAGATAATGATGGTCTGGTAGATATAATTAGAGATAAAGGCATGCAAAATCGAGATAATGATGACTACTCTTGTAATCATTAAAAGCTTTGAAAAGTGGTTGCTCCATTATTGTACTATTTTGACAAGTGTTAGATCTGTAAAATAAAGCAGTTTACTGTAACCATATGAATGTACTGTAGCCATGCAAAAAATTAGTATGTACTATGGCTAATAGGACATCCTATGTAGCCCCATCCCCTCCATAAAAGGAGAGGTCGAGTGCTAAGAAGAAACATGGTCATTTGAGCATTCTTGAGTAAAAGAGAAGTTGGGATTCTCTATTTCTCTATGAGTAAGTATCTCTAATGATCTTATCTTAAGTCCCTCTTCAAGTTTTCCAGTGTAATATTTCCACTTTTAATCTTTCAATAAAGAAGTTTTCCCAGTATAGGACGTTATTCAACCTTATGTCTGAAATATTACAATTTTTTGATTAAAGTTTCACTATCCTTTAAAAATATATAAAACTTGATTAGTAACTACGGTCTGAGGTAGGAAATGAAATGGATTTGTGTTGTACCTGATCTAAAAAAGGTGTAGTTGAGATTAATATCTGTAAACCGGAAGCTAGAGGAACGCCGAAGTTCAGCGCCGACTAAGTTCAGATATTGGTCGAAACTCTTTAATTAAGCTTTAATTATTTTCTTAAGCATAATGGGCCGTTAATCAAAGAAAATATAATATTTATGATATAAGTAGTAGATTGTGATAACTAGTATCAGTAAAGTCATTATAAGAAGTCTAAACAAGAATATAAGCTTAAGTTTATTAAAAAGTCTTAAAACTTGAGTATTTGCACTTTAAACCTCATTGTGGGCAAAAATAGCAATTTTAGAAAGTTCAGAGACTAAGTTGCAAAGGAAAACTTCGGCCAGTAACTATTTCTTGAAATATCAACCCCTGTTAATAATTTACTCAAAATAGTAGGTACTTAGGAATACATTCTAAAAAAGTTGAACCCTAAAAATTATTTCCGCGGAACCAGGGCACCCCAGAGTCGCAAATTGATGGGATCATCAAATATATTTTCTAGGAATTTTATTGTAAGTGTATGTAAGTTTTTTTGCATTTATTCCATTGTTAAGAAGATATGATCTAGAAAGTCTATTAGTCCTAAGTTCAGTAGATTGAAAGCAAAAGCAATCTTAAAAATTAAAATTTGAAGTTTCGGAGCTAAATTCTTTTTATTTTTAAATTTTTTTTATTAATTCTTACAATATTTGTAAGGAAAAAATTAATAAAAAATACTGCTAACCCATTGGATTCGATCTGACCTTGAGACCTTAGAGTTAGGATTTAATATTTTCAAACCCAAACCTAAAGTGAACCGTCTTTTGTTTAACCAACCTCCTGAATTCACAGGTTTATTTATAAGCGATAAAGTAGGTTATTAAGACAACAAACATTTTGCCTTCTCAAACCCAATTAAGAATAATGTGTTGTAAAGGGTTTAGTATATGCCTTAGAAATTAGGTTGTTGATGAGTATGCTATCTAATGATTTAACTCGTGACATTGGGTCGGGGAATTGAAGAAATATAAAATTTGTAAATATGTTAAAAATGTAATCATTAATGTGTGAATAAAATTTATATAGGTATATATAAAATTGAGAGAATCCATAAATATTTGCTAAGTGTCATAACATTATTGATTAGGATATTACCTACTATTTTAATTAATTTTGTTTGTTTTAGCATGTATATATACAATTCTTTTTTATTTATTATATAATCTGTAAGACCTTCCATCTTTTTCTTAATCAATTACTTATAAATGTTATTGATAAATACTTACGTGCAAATATAGAACATTGTATCTTTAAAAAAATAGATGCAAAAATTCTTTAACTATAAAATAAATCTGACCAATGAAAAAAAATTATTGCTTAAATATTCATAATTCTAAAGATTAACATATTGGTTTACCCCACTTTTGCATCGCAAGGAATAGTTATGGTAGATAGCTAATGTACACTAATATGATATGGTGCAATTAAGTGGAAAGTACTTGATGTATATGAGAGTCCAAAGTGACCAACTTTAAGAATAAGGGTAGCACATGGGGGTAATGAAGGAGCAAAGGTAAAGGTGAAGGGAGGAT
>NCQV01119554.1:4245-27526 GCA_002740545.1 Lophocereus schottii
GTGGCACGTGCCCACCATGCCAAATTTTTGACTTTCTGTGCGGAATCTTAAAAAATAGGGGACAGGGCCCTTGTGGCAGATCCCTAGTTGCTTTATTTTTTGCTAATTTCTTGCTCTGGCATGCCCTGACACTTTTGGCATGCCCTAGACTGTCTGTTTTGCACTTTCAAACTTTTAGGCCTCAAAGTCGGTTAACAAATGCACCAATTTAGAACTTCTTCACTTTTGTTCCTATTGAACACAAAATACTAAGAAATCAATTTGTTAAAGGTTATTTATGAGCTAAAATTAAGCACGAAGAAGGTCAAAACTGTATTGTTAAGAACCGGACAAATACCCCACATTTAAATTTTACCCATCCTCAAGTAAAACATGAGGAAAACACTTTTTTGTGGGCGCAATGGTTGGATTTCCCGTATGCAACAACCCTTTAAACCCCTTGGTCCCCTAATTGGACGAGTGCGGTCTTATAAGAGTTTAGGGAAGACACACTCACAAAGTCTTTGAAGAAGAAAAGCAAAGAGAAAGAAAAATAGAAAATCATTTTTTTTTCCAACAAAATGTCACAAAGAAACATCCTTGGGGTAATCATGCCCTCCTTAAATTAGTAATTCACCCTAATGACAAAGAGACACATATCACTTATATAGGGTATACAATCAAGATCCTTGGTCTTCTTAGACGACAATCATGCATTCGTTCCAACCCTTTTAATGATGAGCAAGCAATGGTTAGCTCACTTTAGGTTGTGTGGAGTTCTCTTCTCAAGTTTTGAAATGATGATATGTTTTTACTCATGCTCAACTCAAAAGATGCACTCTATCATCAGCTTGCCTAGTTCTCGTTCTCTACCACTAGAATGCACACGTAATTTAATGATCATGAGGACTTTTTGTAGGTTGTAACAAGGCTCAGGTCAAGGATTGAGAAAGGGATTAACGCTTTAGGAATAAGGGGCTAATTAGCCATAACTAAGGAGCTACCACATTCCTTTACCATCAATGATCATTCCTCATAAAATGCACTACCTTCCCAAAAAATAAAGTGATGACTTGAGTGAACTAAACACAAGGTGAACCTTCCATGCTAAGACTTTTATTGCTTTTTCTCATTTTTCATTGTTTTGTTTTTCTTCATGTTTTTTCTTTTCCCAAGAACAACCACTTGGCATGGAGGTTTTGCATTCAATTAGCTCATTCTCAAGTTTGCACATGCTTAAGTCAACCATCATGCTATACTCTTTCTTTATTTATATCACACACCAAAATCGCTCTACCGAGCATCATTTCCCAACTCTGTCATCAAAGTGATACTCCTCAGTTTTATCTTAGCTAAGGGAATTGCTTAAGGTCAAGGGCTAAAAGAGCAACTCACAACAAGAATAGTGAAATCAAGGCTCAAGGTGTTAATAAGGGGTGCAATTATACACATTGCGAGGCTTTTTGGCTTATGGCTTCATACTTGCACAAGGAATGCCTCCTTTCCCTCATCACTCATTCAAATACAATGTGTGGTTTCAAAAAGAGTTCGAAAAATTCTAGAGAGTGATACGTTTAAATGAGCCTCTCATGAAATAAAGCAAATGACCACAAGTGATGAAGTAGTCAATTCAGGCTCAAAACCTCACAAGTTCACATACCATACTTACTCTCATATATTAGGTCAAAGCCAAGCATAAGTTATTAAGAATTTAGAGTTAACATCTGTCATATGGACCCTAATTATATGCCATTTGAATCCAAGGAAAAAAAAGAACATTACCAACCAAAGTTGCACATTTTTTCCCTAGAACTCACTATTTCCAAGGAAAAGCAGAAAATCTTTTTGAGTTTCAGAAAAATTTTCTCTCTTTGTTCTTTTTCAAACAATATGGAATGACTTTGAAATCCCCATAGTTAGAATGCACAATGTCCTCATTATAAGAATAGGAGTTCAAAAAAGATAAGGAAAAGGAAAGGGAGAAGCATGTACAAAGGAGAGAGAGAGGAGAATACCTTGCAAGAGATAAATGACACAAGATCGCAATGCATGAATGCATATTTATAATGCAAATGTAATAAATACCCTAACTACAAATATATACAATACCTTGCTCCAAGAAGCCCATCAATGATGCACTCAAAATCCACCCTTCATGTAATTCTTACTCACAATCAATCCACACAATTCCTTGGAGTTATGGCTAATTCCAACCAAATTTTACCTCAAATGACCTTCATATCATCACATTATCACAAGCATAGGAGAATCAGGGGTTAGAAAAAATGAGATGCACATAAGAAACCACCTATGAAATACCCCCCTTAAGCATTCACATTTAGTGCCCCTCCCTACATGTAAGATGCTATGAAGAGTAAGGGCGGGATGGTGAATACAACTTATAGTCAATGGATCTCATCGAGCTTGGGAGGTGACCAAAAGTGTGGAGGAAAAGGAAAGAATGATGATGAACTTCCTTAACTAGCCATGACAGTGCGTTGCCACTCTTCTAATTACTATATGACTTTCGATTACTGCCAAATAAGCTCATCCATCCACATTTGCTCCTCTAATTCATGAGCTTCTCTTATGGCATGTTCCTCTTCTTACCTCATCCACCTCAATTCTCTCTCCTCTTGGCAGTCAATAAAGTATCTAAAATATGTGACACCCTCCTTAATAGAATGTATGCACCATGCCATATGGTAAATGTCTTGCGTCATCTCCGTGTAAGCCTCTCATAGGCCAGCTACCTTTACTTGGAGGTTGGGTAAGGACTGGAGGAATGCACTATCAAAATGTACTTGGGCCAAAGAAGAGGAGCCTTCCATCTCAAATGAATGTAGTTCTTGCAATTGGGGTAATTGAGTGGGCTCATCTTCCACTTGCATTTCATTTCCCTCTTGGCTTTCATGGTCCTGTTCTTTACCTTCACCCTCAGCATCATCGTGCCCCATCACTTCGTTATCTTGCCCTATCACCTCTATATGGATAATCACCCCATCATAATTCCGATTCCTCTTATTAGCTATTGTTGTGCACATGACATTGGGAAAATTAAAGAGTATTTATTTTTAATGGGGGCATTTGTAGGTGCCTACTTTAGCAGTAATAATTATCATATGGGCTAAGGTAACAATGTTGAGACTCCCTTCCAAGAAGTGGGGCTCAAAGGACCCAAACTTTTCACTATGATTTAATGTTTGGGCTATGGCGGTGATTGTGCCCCCAACACTAATTACATTGGGTGGGTTATTTTGGTCACCTCCGCCAAATGGCGAATGATGAAACCACTGGTGTTCACATGCGTACCAGTCAAAGCGCAGTAAATAATGAAAAACTATGCTTTTCTACACACATTTTGGCTATCATATTGGCCAAAACAATATTAGTCATCACACGTTGTAGGCAGCGAATGTTTACATTACATATGTTTGTGGCCTTGGCTTTTCTAAAGTCATAAATTTGAGGCCTTCCAAACCTATTAGTATACGTTTTGCTCTTTGAGCAAGTGAGTTTCAACCAAGTGGGTTGGCTCTCTATGGACTAATGACATCTCTAAAGGCATCGACATGCATTGGGAGGTAGAGAAGCTCATTAAACCCCCTCAAACTCATTCTAAGGTCCGTATTCAACATGTAAAAAGTGATTAACACACCTTTGCCCCTATAAGACCTGACTCAATCCACATAAAGACAGCTCAATAATTCAAGCACAAGATCATATGATACACATTTCATTTTTGTATAGCCAAGCCATCCAAAATACCAAGTAGGGTTCCCACACCATCTAACATCCCTAAAGCCCGTTATGACTCCACATCCCAATACTTTTGCTCACAAGTCTTCCAATTACTAATTGCTCATATTTTACTCTTTGTTCATCACTAGCAAACAGCAAGCCATGAGTACTTGGAGGAAGAATTAAGGAAAAGGTATCATTTTCACCTTTGACAATTGCGGGGGGCATTTGAAGAACAAGATGCTCTTCATGTCTTCTTCAGACTGGAGGATGTTTTGGAGGTCTCACCAACTCTTTTCTTGCCCATGGTTAGAAAGTTTATATAGATGGAATTGATGAACTTAACCTGTTGTGCTCCAAATTGCTTTTTTCAAGCTTGAATTATGTGGTTTTAGAGATAGGTAGTGAGTGAATGGGTAGAAGTCGGGGATGAATTTGTTGAAATTTTTGTTAAAAAGCAGATTTATGAGCGAAATTCGAGAAATTTATAAGAAAATTGAAGGATTTGGTGAGGATTTGACTGTAGAGTGAGAGCGAGGTCAAGGGGGGTTTCGCATAGAGAGAGAGAGAGAGAGAGAGAGAGAGAGAGAGAGAGAGAGAGAGAGAGAGAAGAGGAGATTAGAGGAAAACTGAAGAAAGAAAGAGGAGATGTCAAGCTTTGAAGCAGGCTGCAGTGGGCACCAGCGTGCCACATGGCATGGGATACCCATGCCAGTTCTTGCCTGGGAAAACTGAACTGCAGGTTTGGCATGATCGTGCCACGTGGCACATAACACTTGTGCCAATTAGCTCCGAGAGCTTTTGTTCTTTTTTTCCTATGGCATATAAGTGCCATTCGACATGGTATAAGGGTCGCACTTTCTTTCTGTTGTTTACTAACTGTTTCAATTGCTAAATTCACCAAGGTGCATTTTAATTATTTTTCATCAAGGATATTAAGTCATCTGTGTGCGTATTTAACAATTAATTTTACTAGAAAAAGAACATCATTATTATTATTACTACTGCTATTATTACGTTAATCATTTAGAAAATTTTCGAGTTAATGCTAACTCATGCCGTCAAGATCGTTATTCGATTTATTTAGTCGTTTTTTAAATTTAATTAGGATGCTGATTTTAGGACGTTTCAACCCAAGCTTAGGCTGATTATTAATGCATTTGGGATCAGGAATTTAGCTGCCACAGTAATTGAACAAAAGAAAGGGAAAGGAGTAAAAGGGGGTCCTCAGGGCCTCATTCCCGACCCCCATCTCCACTCCTCTTCTCCTTTTTCCTCACGTGACCACCAGGCAGAATATACCTGCCTTCTCCTTCCTCCTCCACCCACGTCGCCACCAAGGAGCACGGGAGGGACCACAGTGGTTCTTGTGCGCGATCCAGCACTGCCGCTAACTTCACCATCTTCCTTTCCCTCACAATTCGTCGCGAAGCAGAATGGACCGATCACGTTCGTGGTCGTCTCTGGACGGCACCCACGTGCCGAAATCCGGCCAGGAACCTCAAACCCAACCTCCTCTATAAATTGAAGAGTCGAATTCGACCCAAACCATACACATAAACCTTCAAATCGGGAGCTCGGGTTTTGGTTTTAGAAAGGCATTGGGGCTAGGGTTTAGTCACAACAGCTTGGGCGTGCATTTTGTGCTAATTGAGTTGGGTTTATGCTGAATTCAAGTAAGTGTTTCTCTTCTCCTGAGTACTAGTAATTTCGAAAATATTTTAGCCATTGAGTTGTGATGCATGTTAGTTTAGGATTAGTTAGATTAATTGGAAACGTGGACACTGATTATACATGTTTAATTCAACTAAATTCAAGCTTAGATTATGCATGTATAGGCTAACCAAAAATTACCCAGAATTGAACTGATTTTATGCTTGAGGTGCCGCTTAAATTAGGTCAGAATAATCTTCTTAGTTGGGCAGAAAGTATTCCCTGTAATTTGAGAGAATTAGGGCTGAAGACCAAACTGGAAAAGGACCGAGACTGGGGCTACTATGGGGATAGAATTTGTGGTTTTCATGTTTAGCAAATTGGGTATTATATGGTAAACAACGCCTTAAATCGATGCATGCTAATTTGGTAATTCATGTTTAAAATGGCCTTTGAAAAGATCTAAGAATGCTTTGAATCGATGCATGTTAAATCAATTAATTCATGGTTAAAAATGGCCTTTGAAATGGTCTAGGAATGCTTTGAATCAATACATGTTAAGTTAGTTAATTCATGCTTGAGATTACCTTGAAATGACCTAATGACCTTGGTTAAATTAAAATGGACTCGAAAGCCTTAATGTGATTTGATTATGCTTTTGAAAATGATATGAAATGGGCATGCTTATTCTCTAATTGTGGGTTGTGAATGTAAGTTAGTTTCATGCCTCATTGTTCATCTCGGTTCGTTCAGGGCCTTATTTAAGTTAATGAACTATATTTTTTTTATACATGCTGTAATGTGCCGCTGGATGAATGCTATTTGCTCGGTAAGTTTATATGTCGCTAGTACACATTTCGTTATGACTTTTATGATGACATGCTATGGTTACGAAATTGAAATCAAGATGGTTGGGTGGCTTGAGGTTGAACTAATGAGAGTTTTTGAGGTTCTTTGTAGTCGATGTTGTGTGAGGAAGGAGCCTGGATTGTGATTGACTACAATCGCGTGGATTGCAAGACCATGTGTGGCCTGTTCTGCCAAGTTGAATTATGAAGTGCTTAAATGTGTTACGTGTGAACCCCTCCCTTTCATGTCATTAAGCTTTATCATGTGTATGAGGATGGAATTTTGAAAAAGAAGGCTTTTTCATGGTTGAAAATAATAGCAGCCATACTTATTAGAGAATGATGGCCTATTTTTAACTGTACGAATACAATTTTAAGGCTTAAAGAATTTTAAAAAGGAGTGCGTTATATGATAATTAATTTCCCTGCAAGAGACAATAAACTTATTAGCCGCTATCGCCATACGCTTTGAATTAGCTAAGATAACATGCTTAGGACAATAAGATGGGAGTGAATATGCTAGAACGGGGGAATCCCTAGCATATGGAGTATTCCCAGTAGTGGGAAACCCTAGAGACCCTGACGAGGGTTGAGGTCCAATTAGTTACCATCCCGAGAGTAAGAGCTTAGCGTGAGCAGTAGTCTCACTAGAGGTTGAGAATAGATCTCACCCACCCAGCACATTATAATGATCTTATGCCTAGAGTGGTTTTCTAATAAGTAAGAAAAGCAATTGGCATTTCGCCATTTTAAGTATTTCAGGAAAAAGAAAGATTTTAAGGGCCATTAAGAGGCCAGTTCGAATAAGATTTGAAATGCTTATAAGGGTCATTAATGGACCAATATGAAAGAAATTTCTTTTTAAAGAATATAAGCTTTAAGAGGCTAACTAAAGTGTTTTCAAGGAAAAGAAAGAAAGCTTCCTGTGCATATCCTGTACATATCTTATGAATGAGATTCCAAGTATAGTTTGAATAAAATTTCAAATGAAGTATGGCTATATCCTTGTAATGCATCAAATGAAATTTTCTACCATTTAATACGATAATAAGTACTACTTAAATGCGTGATATGTGGCTATTACTAGTATTATTGCCCACAACTATTTTGGTTTTAAGGAATCGAGGAATACTCACTGCGCATGTGATGGCTCACTCTAATTCTTTTCCCCTTTTCCCCAGGTGATGATGAAATAAGTGCATTTGCTACCTGGCGTAGACTCACCAGTAATTGCCTGTAAAGTCTCTGGAGAAGTTGCATTTTATCAAGCTGCCTGTCTTCTTCTTTTGGTTGAAATAATGTGTCATGTAAACACGTAGTTGGCTCTGGGCCATGTCTTGAACTTTGTAAATGATTTGAACATATGTTGTATAATGGCATAAGCCACAATCTCGGGTGCGTAACTCGTGGGGAAACTCCTCATTTCTTTCAAATTTTGTTGTAATATCATCAAGTACCCCTTAAGTTCAAATTTGAACTTTTACAAATGTTGCAAATATAGGTGGAAATCTTACAGTTTTGTTCCAAGATTTCCTAACTAGCTTAAAGTTAGGTTGAATCTCTAAGAAGTTTCCAGTTACATCAGCCTTAGGGGTCTCCCTTGGGAGATTCTGGCGGTGTGATGCCTCTTGGGGATAGAAGGGTTTTACAGATGAGCTCCCAGTGCCTTTTTTCTTCCATAGTTTTTTTTCAACCACTCCTTTTTTACATCATTTCATTTGACTCTTGACTCCCTTTGTTTTTCTTCTCTCTTTTATTTCCAACTTTTTTCTCTCTTTTTATCTTTTTTCTTTATTCTCAATTTTTATTTTTTTTAATTTTTTCAACAGACACAACTCACATATATTCATAAATGTTCAGTAATATACAAGAAGATAAGACCTTAGCTAACCAAGTGAAGGAGGTGAGATACTCAGTATCCTCTTCACTAGGCATGTCCAAAAAAAGTTTTTTAACCTATGCCCATTGACCTTGAATGCGTCGTCCTTAGTAGGGTCCTTAATTTCAATTGCACCATAGGAAAATATTTTCATCACAATAAAAGGTTTGGTCCACCTAGACCTAAGATTTCCTAGATGAGTGAAGTCTAGAATCATACAAAAGAATATTTTTCCCCCGAGAGAACTCCTAGCCATTGATGCACTTGCCATGGAAAATTTTAGCTCTCTCATTACTCAATTGTGTGTCTCCGTGTGCTTTCCTCATATTCTCTTCTAGTTCATTTAAGCTCAACTTGCTCTCTTTACCAGCAGCATTCAAATCATAGTTTAGAATCTTAATTGCCCATCAAGCTTGATGCTCAAGCTCAGTAGGCAAATGACATAGACGACCATGTACTACCCTATAGGCCGACATGTTAAGGGAGTTTTAAAGGTGGTCCAGTAGGCCCACAAAGCATCAATTCGTTTATCCACCTAATCTCCCATATTCTTGGCAATGGTTTTTTTTTTCTAGGATTTGCTTGATTTGTCTATTTAAAACTTTTATTTGACTATTTGTTTGCAGACGATATGGAGTAGCAAGATGATGGATGATGAAATACCTTTTTAATAGGGCATCAAAGGACTTATTGTTAAAATGAGTCCCTTAGTCACTAATGATCAAAAGAGGCATCTCACAACGGGCAAAAATAAGGACCTCAAATCTCATCTATCCTCGTGGGAATTGCCTCAACCCACTTAGACACACTAAACACACATACAAGAATGTATTCATTCCTAAATGAATTAAGAAACAAGCCCATAAAGTTAATTACCCACACATCAAAAACTTCAACCGCAATAATGGGGGAGAGGGGCATCACATCTTTCCTACTAAGTTTGCCTAATTGTAGACAACGCATGAATTGTTTACAATATCTATGGGCATCCTTGAATAGGGTTGGCTAATAAAAACCACATTGGAGAATTTTTGCAGTGGTTTTCCTCCCACTAAGGGTTCCCTCACATGGATAATCACGACAAAAGGCAAGGACATTATGCATTTGGTCATCTGGAATGCATTTTCTATTGATTGGGTCTTAGCAACACTTAAATAAATAAGGACCATCCCACATGAAGAGCCTAACTATTGCAAGGAAATATGCCCTATCATCTTTGGTTCATTCCCTAGGCATTTCCCCCATGACTAAGTAACTAACAATGTCGGCATACCACAGCTCTACTTGGGCTCCAAAAAGTTGTTTATCTAGGAAACATTTGAAGGTAGGAGTCTCACATGCATCATCAATTATAATCCTAGAGAGATGGTCCACTATAGGGTTTTTAGAACCCTTTCTATCGCTAATTTCAGAATCAAAATCTTGAAATAGCATCATGCATTGAATCAGCCTAGGTTTTGTATCTTTTTTCTCGAAAAGGTGTTTCAAAGTGGCATGTTCAGTAAAAGCAATCACATCATACCCCTATAAGATATGGTCTAAACTTTTCAAATCCAAAAACAATAGCTAGAAACTCCTTCTCCATTATGGTATAATTCACTTGCACTTTATTCTAAGTATGACTCACATAGCAAATTGCATGGGGTTTCTTATTAAGTCATTGACCCAAAACTAGCCCAACTGTAGATAGGAGTGGCGGCCAATGCTGTCTTAAGCTTTGTGAATGCCATTTTACACTCCTTGGAGGAGTGGAATGATGCATTCTTGGGTAGGAGTGTTGATGCATACCAAGCCCCGAGCCAACTCCTGGCTACACTCTTATTCATACCAAAGTCCAAGCCAACCTTCTTTGGTTAGAAAGGTCGCCGCTCCAACACTTCATTCGGGTTCGACTTGGCTTCTCACTACCCAAACGACGTCTAATTGGGGCGATCCTTGGTTCTTAGGAAGCTTAGGGGTTAAACTTAGGATTACACAATACAATTTTGAGTTAGGTTACATTTTAATTCATAAAGTGATAAATACCCCAACTCCTACAGTGTAGGTTTTTATGGGTAAACTTGCTGTATTTGGGTTCAGTTTAAATCCTACCTACTGAAGTGCAATTGATGTGGACTTAACTTTTTATTGATTCTCTAAGATGTCTATTTCATCCCCATGTGCTAAAATTGGCATCAGATTTCAATTGGGAGAAATGTCCCAAATATGTAGAGATTGCACAAAATTCTAGTTTTAGGCAATCTAAAATTTGGCCTTAATTGCGATAGATATAGCTATAATATTTGACATACTTAGCACCATGTGATTCTACACACAATAAGGAAGATGTTCCAATTTGTGGCACCCCTATTGGTGGAGTAGAACCTTCTAGAAACTTCTTAAAAAGTGGGGTATGAATTCTAGAAAAATATAGCTCATCTTAGTTATAATTATCTTAGCATTCTGATTTATTTTTCTAGGATATTTAGTAAGCCCCTTATTGGCCCGCTTCCCCAGTAATGTAACAACTAATCCCTATCGTGGGTATAAATAGACCCAACTACGTTCATATGTACTCAGTTCGACTTGAATTATGAAATAAAGGACAAAAGACCATCTTCTCTCTAAAATCTCTTCATCTTTTATGTCTTAAATTAAGAATTATGATTACAGTCTTTTCTTTAGAATTATTCTTTTGTGGATAAGAGCCTTTAGGATAGGAATTTGGTGGGAAGTAATTAATCTATCATTGGGGTCTTATCTTGGGCACAAATCTCACAATCATGTTGATTGTTTAAGATGAATCTAACAGAAGCATTTTTTTAGTGTGATTATTTCCTTATTATATAGATCTTGAGAGTTTGAAGATTCATCTTCATCAAGTGAGGACAATGGCTCAACAACCTTCATAAAGTCCTTAATGAATCTTTAGTAGAAATCGACATGTCCGAGAAAAGATCATGTGTTCTTAACACAAGTGGGGAGGCGAATGTTTGCAATCAAATCCACCTTAGCCTTCTCTGCCTCTATCTGCTTGTTTGAAATAATATAACTTAAGACTATCCCCCTATTAACTATGAAATGACATTTTTTACCAATTAAGGATTAAATGCTTGTCTCGACACCTTCTTAAAACCTTTCCCAAGTTAGTCAAGCAATCATCAAAAGAATCTCAGTAAATAGAGAAGTCTTCCACGAAAATTTCAAGGGATTTCTTAAGTAAATCAAAAAATATGGATATCATACCCCTTTGGTAGGTGAAGCTCGCCAGAGCATTTCATAGACCAAAGGACATCTTCCTCAAGGCATAAGCGCCAAAAGGGCATATATGAATGTGGTCTTTTCTTAGTCTTTAGGTGCAGTAGAAATTTAGGTATAGTTGGAATAACCATCAAGGAAGCAATAAAAAGCTTATCTCGCTAACATTTCTAATATTTGATCTAACAAGGGTAAAAGAAAGTGATCATCCCTAGTGTTGGAATTCAACTTCATATAATTAATACATACCCTCCACCCGGATTGGATTGTTGTCGGCATAAGCTCATCCTTGTCATTCTTAACAATGGTTATGACTGTCTTTTTAGGAACAATTTGGATGGGACTCACTCATTCACTATCCGAGATGGGGTAAATAATGTCATAATCCAATCACTGAAGAATTTCTTTCCTTACCACTTCCGGAAAAGTAGGGTTCAAATTTATTTGTCGATCCTGGTAAAGCTTAGCATTGTCTCAAGATGAATCCTTTTTTGGAAAATGATATGACTAATGCCTCTAATGTCCCTTAAGGTCCACCCTAAAGCATCTTTGTTTTCCTTTAACAAGTCCAACACTTGGGTTTCTTTATCCAAGTTCAAATCATTTAACAATTATAATAGGAAAAGACTCATCTAGACCCAAAAATACACATTTGAGTTTACTAGACAGGGGCTTCAATTCAAGAGAGAAAGATGAAGGCACAGTAGGTGGTGCCTCATGAGATGGACATGGGAGAGAAGAGATGGATGCATAAATGGATGCACATAACGAGTCACCACATTGATCATCAAATGCATATGTGTCAAACTCAGCCTCATATTCCATACAAAATGACTCATAAACACAGGACTTTAACTCCTTGTCATGATTAGACTCCACCTCTTCAAAAGGGAAGTCACCTATCCAGTTAAGGGTAAAGTATTCCACATCATCAAACCCTATCGGTTGCTTTTTGAGGTTAAACACATTCAATTCCATTATTATATTCCCAAATGTTAACTTCATTTTTCCATCCTTATAATTAATGAGTACGTTTGATGTAGTAAGGAATGATTAACCAAGGATTACAGGTATTTCATTTTCGAGACTCACTACACCCTTGGTCTGTACCATAAAAAAGTCAACCAGAAATATGAACTCCCTTGCCTTGATCCATGCATCCTTAACCACCTATTTAGGAAGCATAGTAGAATGGTTGGCTAATTGAAGGACCATTTTAGTAGGTTTGAGCTCCCCTGTCCCCAATCTCTTATACACTGTGAAGGCTAAGAGATTAACACTTGCACTAAGATCAAGTAAGGCTCTATGTATATTCTAATTGTCAATAACAATACAATTGTGGGACATCCTAGGTCTTTATAATTGATGGGCATTTGATTAGAATAATTGAACTCACATTAGAGGCTGAAAGTTTCTTTTTAAAGAAGTTTAGTGGTCCTTTTGGTGGTGCGTCATTCTTTGAGGAAATACATGTAGGGACATTTATTGAATAACATCAAAGAGGGACTGTTGTTCTTGACTTGGGTGAAAGTTTTCCTTATCTTATCAAAATGAGATTGGGATTTCTTACCCTTTAATTTGTTAGGAAAGTGGGGAACAGGCTTAAGAGCCGAATGGGAAGGAATAGGAGATGGCTTAGGAGGTGTAAAAGTAACAGTATCTAAAGACTCATCCTTCTTAGGACCTCTCATATCCTTAAAAGGAAGACGGTTAGATGTAGAAGTAGACACATCATGAGACTCACATTTTGGAGAAGAAGGAAGATAAGAAGTATGGTGAGAGGGCATATTCGCGTCATGTTCACCACACGGGTGTCAACTTCCTTTTCCAATCGCAAAGAGATCATGATATTAGCCTTCTTCACACCATTAGGGTTAAAAAAAGAAGGGCCCCTTTTGGGTTCACTTTGGTTTGATCAGTAAAAGGCCCTCTTTCCTCATCTAACATAGCAAGTTGAGCAAAATATTCACTCATTGTCTCCACCATCCTCTTAGTGGACTCTTTAAGCTCTGATATAATCCTCTCTATATCACTCACCCTCTTGTTCACTTTGTCAATTTCATTATATTTGAGAGAGGGATAAGATTGATTAACAACCGGCTGAGGAGGAGGCCCTATGGGAGCATTGTTTGCCCCTTGAAAATATTGCCATTAATAAGAAGAAGAAGAAGAGATGTTCCTTAGAAACCACCACCTTGGGCATCGGGCATTAAAACATTTTAGCCGATCCATGCACGTTGGAGTGCTTAGCCCATGTCAGGTTGAATGTAAGAGAATGGGGGTCAAATTTTGGCCTTTGAAATGCCGCATTCACTTATCCTTACTCTTGGCTTGTTACCAATTGTTAAGAAAATATGGGACATGTACTTAGGGAATGATCTGGGGATTGGCATTGAGAGCATGGAGGTGCATGGGACAAGACTATTCCTTTCAACATGTTCTCAAGGGCGGCAACATGAGTGTCGATATATGTGGTATCCATGACAGCATGCATACCCCCATTTTGACTACTTATCTGGGAACTTAAACTCTCATCCCTTATTGTCTCCAATTGTAAGGTATTTTTTGTAAGTTCCTCTATGAACTCCCAAGCCTCGGTCTCACTCTTGTTTAAGAAAACCCTTGACAGATCGATTTAACCATGTTCCAGGTATTTGATCAAGATCCTCATAGATGATTTGGCATAAAAGTCATTATTCTACACTACGATGGGGGCATTGGGATAATAAGAGCTTGAACCTATCAAAATACTTCCAAAATAGTTCCTTTTCTAATTGAACAAAGTGGTGTACTCCATATCTCAATTTTATGGTCTTCCCATTCAAAAAATATTTCTTTAAGAAAATCCTCAAACCTATCCCATGTGGAGATAGGGTTTGCACAAGGACAATGCATCCTTTTTTTCACTAGCTCGTTCAAAGCAGAAGGAATGAAACGCACCCTACCAATGTCTTAGAGCACATTGGGAAATTGCATCATCAAGCATACTTCCTCAAATTCACTTAGAAATAGGTAAGTAACCCCATGTCCAAAGAATTTAGGAAGCATGATAGTGTATTGTGGACTAAAGGCAAATTACACATTCTCACCAAGTTTTGAAGCTCAAAAGCAAGAGGGATTAGTGGATCTTAGGGAATAGAAGATTTGGTTTCACGCCTTTTAAGAGGAGGAGGACCTTGCCCTTGTTCCTTTACCATGGTTCCCAAATTGATTGCTAAGGGCTGGGTTGCCTAGATGTGAGGTTGTGCATTTTCAACACGATTGAGTCTTCCATAACTGGGCGAGCTTTTCCAAACACTTATTCATCATTTTTTTATTTTTTAATGAATTTTTCAATTTTTTCAATTTTGTTTCTTAATGTCTAACTAAGGTATGTACAAGAATCAAGAATAAAACCAGCACGAATATAATGCCATCATCTCCGGGGATAGCGCCAATTTGTTGGTACATTTTTATGGTGCAAAAGGGGGAATATCGTCCTCTAAGATGATGGGAGATTAGCCTAAGTTTGTCTTAATTGTGAGAGGGATTTGATATTATTTGCTAAACTAAATTACACTAAATTGAAAATCTAGACCAACTACACTACAGATAAGGGTCAAATTTAACACAGACAATTGAAAATTAAACTAACGTATCTATCATAAAACAAAGCACAAATATAAAATAGTTAGCACATAAAAAAGGGCGATCCAAGCTATACATGGCCCATGGCATGACCTTAAAAAAAGATCACCTTAAAAAAAGAGATTCTGTCCTAAAATAAGCTATGCTACCTAATAATAAGCAATAAAAATAGGGAGAGAGAAAGTTACCAACAAATCAAAGTCTCTTGATGATTGACTTTTCATGACTAATGTTCTTCTAATCAGCAACCAATCGCCATAATACAATATCAATGTCCAATTTTAGCTTCCATTGATGGTCCTTGAACCTTGAAATACCCAATTCGAAGTTAAAATTATGAACATGAAGATTGAAAAGGGCAATGTAAAAGAAAGGATGATTAAGTTTTAAGGATTAAGGGTTCAAACCCACTGGGATTGACCTAATAATCTCCTCATAAACCGTAATTCATGAAAACTGATGGTTTGGGGTGAGTTGAGTGTGCAAAAATAGAGAATTATGAGGAATCTAGGAGAGAGCAACGAAAATGAGATGCTAAGGAGAGAAGAGTATCAAGAAAGTACAAGAAATAAATCAAAAATCAACTTTATCAATGGAGAATCAAAAGTCTACAATGGCTAACTAGAGAGAAAAAAAACTACTATTCTAATGATAAACCTTGAGAAATATGATCTACCCCCTTTCATTAGCCTAATCTCGATTTTTATACAAGTGATCCTGTAAGTTGGCATGGATGTGCTATGTGGCATGTCCCACCATGCCAAATTCTCGCTTCCTGTACTGCTGAGTCCTGAAAAATGGAGGTGGCACGAGCATGCCACCTGGCATGAGGCCCCCATACTTGACCCCAACTGCTTTATTTCTTTTGCTGTTTTCGTACTCTAGCATGCCCTAAAACTCCTGGCACCTCCTTCACCATGTTTCTGGAATCTTTTAGTCCTTAAACTGGTTGACAAATGCTCCAATTTGGAACTTCTTCATTTTTGTTAATACAAAACAGAAAACACTAATAAATCACTACATTAATGGTTACTTGCGAGCTAAAATCAAGTATGAGGGAGGTCAAAACTATATCAGTTATGAACCAAACACTCCTATAGCATTCTCATCAGTTTAATGCATGGCAACAAGCAACGGGCAGAACATTCACTCGATCAATAATCTCACATCATTCTCACTCTTCTTGTTGGCAAGACCATCTTTGCTGATCTTGGTAGTCACTTTCATTTCCATTATTTGGTTAACTTGGTCAGCTTAAATATAGTAAGAAACTTGAAATGGGGAGTTCCTATGTACTCCCCCTTTATTCATGGGATGCCCTAAGGAGTGTGGAAAATCGAGCAAACTCATGGGGAGCAATGTACGAATATACCCCTTGGGGGTTTCTCCCTTTTACTTCCCTTTAGACTCGATATCATTTTACACTAGTAATTTTATTCTACATCTTTGGTTTTGTGATACTTCTTGGCTCTTTTTCCAAGGTCACAAGCGCCCATAAGTTTCCCTATGATGGTCTCGTGGACCAGGCAGAACCAAATTCAGTGACAGTTTCAATTTGGATATCTTCAGTGTCTCCGTGCAACTATCAATGCCTTGGAACCAACAATATCATTTCCTTTGAAGATAGCTCAACCATAGGATTTTGCTCTTCTAACCCCCTCTTTTTATAGGCTAATTTTTATCTATAGGAGAATCATACCCCAACTCCTGAAGTTGGGATGACCTAATTCTACTTCAATGGTGTGTCCTTATGGAAGGACCTTTGAGCTTTGCTTGGTACTTAGGTGAGAGGGTTACTACCCAGGTTGTTAATAAGTGGCCTCCCTTTATTCCTGGATCCATCATAGCTTATGTTCTATTTGAGAGCTCTTACCTTGGAAGGTGTGGCGGAGATGAAGTCGGTCATCCATTTTGGGATTGTGTTCACCACCATGGCGATTGTGCTCCACATCTTTAATGGATCATGACTAATTTAGTATTTTTCTTCCTTACCTCCTTCCCTCACTCAACATTTTGATGATGCTACTGTTTGCAATACGCATTTTATAGGCAATGGATGTTGAAGCTCCGATAATGAGCCTGAACATTCATATAGTTGGAGAAGGAAAGCAGGCCACCCTCATGTAGGTTTCATTAGTTCCCAAGTTAGAATGACCTAAATTCCTATTTTTGCCTACTTTTACTGGGGTATGTGTGTTACTTACCTTGTTGTCATAGGTTAAACTATAACCTTTTGACTATTTCTTCTTGTCAGTACAATTACTAACAATTGGGGTTGATAGTGCATCATTTTGGCTCCATGAGGAGAGCATTTTTGAACCTTTTTACTAGCCTTCATCCTCAAACAAATGAGATGAGTTACCCTCTTTAAGTTAATTTCCCATATTACTCCCTTTCATTGACTTGTCTCTATTTATGCCAAAAGGGAGCTGAAGACAATGTTAGGCCACATAGGTCTTATGCCTCTCATTCCAGAAGGCGTTCTTCTACAGCCTAAAACATTCTTGAATCTTCTCACACTAGGGAAAAAAGCTGATGTGTAGACCCCTCACTAGAGGCACTTCAAATTTACATGCCTGCGCATCCTTATGCTCAGTTTACTTCCTTGGGAGAACCTTATGTGACTTGCATCTTATATGGTGATCCTTTCTTTGGGGTAGTGCATGATGACCTTTCGCAGCATTCTTAGGCCCCTGGGGCCAATTCTAGAGCTAATATAGGCCCCAGTTGTGGCTTAATTGATTCTGGTTATGCTTCGGGCTATGATGACTACTTTTTTTGTGGAAGTAGCAGTGGGTTCCTAGATGATTAGTAAGGGCAACTAATTAGGTCTATCTATGATGCTTTCACTATGACAGTGTGATTTAACTATGCTTTGATTTAAGCCTATTACGACTCTAATGCACATTAGGCCCCATTTGCCCTCGAAAATTAAAAAGACACAAAATAAAGAAAGGATATAATAAGTACTAAGAGCTCTATAGCACTGAGTAATTATTAGAAAATTTTATTGAATAATTTCGAAATCACAGTAATTGAAGTTTACAAGCCAAGAAGGGGAAAAAAACACAACCCAGTGATTGATCGAGTTCTTCGCTAGGCCATTCTACCAATTCCCACTTGGACTTGGCAGTCTACACAGCCCAATTTGGACTTGGCTGTTGACATTGTGAAGAACAGAAGCCCAGCCAATTCCTTAGGGTACAGTTTGGTCGAGTTCTTCTTAGAGTTGGATTAACTTTCTCTACAGCTATAAATTAAGGCTGCCAATTCTCCGAGTTTTCACTTATTAGTACAGAGATCTCATAAGCTCAACAAAACAAAACCAATGTTGTTTGAAATGATTTCTTGGGATTTTGTTAGGGCTATTTTTACTTTCTAGAATCTTGAACTTCTCGTCTTCCATTTTGGAAAGCTCAAATTGTGTCCAATGGTGGAAGATTGCAACAAGAATTGCAGGTATAATCCAATGGACTGGACTTTGGAAACCCAGGAATCTGACTGAGTTCTTAGGCCAGAGCCTCGTCTAGCTCCTTGGGTTAGATCCTAATGGTAGCTATTACTTGGCTCCAGAATCAAGCCTGTAGGTCTGATCAAGGAACCTCATCGGGTTCCTGGGCTAGAATTGAGCCTTAAATTCAGGTCCAGATAGTTCTACTATCGAGATCCCAAACCAATATATTAAGAGAAAACTAAGATAAATGGAAAAGGATAAGAAAAGCCTAAAACTTTAATTAATAGAGTTGCCAGTGAATTTTGGAAAAAATTTACAAATCAACTCTACTTTTCGAAGTAAACCATAAACTAACCGGGACAATCAAAAGAGACGCCAAAAGGGACAACTGATTGAATTTAAAAAGATTTTGAAAAGGCCCCTGAGTAATCCCTATTGTGGGCACCATCTTAAGTCCATAAGCTCGAATTGAGGATCCAGATTCAGGGCCGATGATACGGTGCTGCATCTCATCATTGCCTGTTATACTTACGCATCTACTATTCAATATGGGAAATTAAATCTTAATTACACCATGACATAGTCATGCAGCACATTAGCTTCAATAGTATTAAATAATGCAAATCAAAGGTACAATATTAGTCAACGAAATCCAAAAATAAAACAAGCAATTACAGCGAACGAGGAGCTGCCTAAAGATAGCATCTTAGCAATTTAAATCAAAGAAAACATGAAAAGAAATAAGGTAAACGGATAGAGGGAGGATTGAGATCACACTCTCAGGATAATCTACCAGATTTACCAGGGAACCCAGTAGGGTAACGCCTTCTAATGATTGAACCAATCTCTCCTTCTTAATGCCCTCATTGTCTAGAGTTTTCCTTCTTGGGATTTCGTTTAGTTTTTACCTATCTGATTTCTTATATCTCTCTATTAGAAAATCTCTCATGATTTTTCAATGCTTTTGCTAATGGAAATTTAGTGTTATTTGATGCCAATTTATGTGTCTAATTGATGCATCTAACCCCTGGAGGCAGCCCCCTTTTATAGTGGTTTAGTGGGTAGTCTGAATCGGTTTCCTAGTCCCTTTAAGGTTAATTTAAGTGAGTAAACTAGTTCAGCTAGGGCTCTGATTAATTAGCACAGTGAACAAATTTTCTGCCTAGTCATCTAATTAATTAATCCTGCTTAGACATACATGGTCTTAGAGTGCAGAAAAATAAAGGTACTCGATTGGATTCCTTGTGAAGTGAACTAGCTGGGTTTCCTAGCTTGGCTAAGGCCGACTGGCCCAGTTTCCTCATGCTCTATTTTGTTTTTCTTTTATTATTTTGGGCTCTATTTTTAGTGATCACTCTGCTAGGCTCCAATTACATAAGTTGGGGTACTATTTTCGTCATTGGACAATTAAAAATAAGATGACATTATTAGGCATTTACAATTAGCCCACATTTTGGCTAAGCCGAATAAAGGCAAAGGTCAAAGTAATAGTCTTCACTTGTAACTACCTGTTTGGCTGTGTTGATGTGATACCTTAAACTAGCCGCTGAGGGCCCTAAGATTTAGCGCCTGCTAACTTTCACCGTGACGGTGGCTGATGATGTGAAATTCAAACCTGGCCACCGGGGTCCTTAGATTTGGCATCCTCCAACTTTCACCATGACGGTGAGGATGATGTGCAATCTAAACCTGGCCATTGAGGGTTGGCATCCGTCAAATTTTACCGTGATGGTGGCTGATGATATAAAACCTAAACTTGGCTACTGGGGGTCCTAAGATTTGGCGTCCGTTAACTTTCGCTATGACTGTGGCCGATGATGTGTTATTGTACCAGGAGCTAGCAATTCTAAATTTTAATCTTTTATTAGTCTAGCGGATTTTGGAATTAACCTTTTGTCCATTTGGCGAAACTTTCTCCAAGCTAACGGATTTTTAATCAACCTTTGCTGGGTTTAAAAGATCTTTCTCTAGCCTAGTGAATGTTTAAATTAACCTTTTGTCGGTTTAGCAGAGCTTTTGCCGGTCTAGCGTATTTTAAATTAACCTTTCGCCAGTTTAGCAGATCTTTCACCGGTCTACCAGATTTTGAATTAAGTAACCTTTTATCGGTTTAGCAGACCTTTTGCTGACCTAATGGATTTTCAACTAACCTTTTGCTAGTTTAGCAGACTTTCCCCGGTCTACCGTCTTTTTTATTTCATCTGATTCCTTCTTCTTGAACTAATAAAGACTTTTGCCTTAGTTGCTTGCTAGTATCGCTTTACTGGCATGTTTTTTTCTTGATTATTGTTGAAGCTAGTCTGTAATTTACATGCGAATGACTTTGAGTGCTTTGTGAACCCCAGCGGGTACCTTATTGCCACCATCTCTTTTTTCTTCTTTGTTTGCATGGATGTTGGACTTATTCAATTGTTTGCATATGTTAGTGAACAGCCGAGTCCCTCCTTGCTTTGGCTCTTCTTGTTTGCCACTTATTGCTTCTTTTAGTGCATGATGAAGTTAGTGCTTGTTGGGTTGATTCCCCTTGGAAATTGGCCGGGTCCCCTGTGCCACTCTTCCCTCTTTTTGTTCTTGTTGTTTTGACAAAGCATGCATGTGAATTAGATTCGTACGGCAATTGATCAGGTCCTAGCCATCACCTCCTTTTTTTCTTTCTTGTCCTTTGCTCTTTGTTTGATCTTATCAACAATGCATGCATATGAAGTACTCTCCCTAGAGAGCCCATTGGGTCCCCTAGCTATTAGCTCCCTCTTTCTTTCTTGTTGCATGCACATTGTATGGTTGAGCTTTGGATTTTTACTCCTTGATGCTTGCTCAGAATCCCAGTCGGGTCCTTTTGGTTTTAGCTCTTCTTCTTTGCTTTCTTTCCCTTGCTTTTTTTGTGGTTTGTTTTGAGTTTTTGGCAAGCCATCACAAGTTGGAACCTAATGGGTTTTACGGCCCCATTTCGTTGCTTTCTTTTACCATGAATACCACCCTTTGCTTTGTATGGGAGTACAATCTCTTCTTGTCTTCCATTCAAATGAGCATTATCCTTTTAAACTCCTTCTATTATCTTCTTCTTTATTAGGAGCCTTGTACTTGCACTCTAAGGGAAATATGAGTGAGAGAAGAACTCACCCACCTCGCAGGGTGGAAAGACTCTCTCAAGATTCCTTAATTGAGAGGGAGTAGAGACCTATCGACACTTGGAATGGCCATGATCTACTATTGGATGTTGGTAGTTATGCATCTAGCCATGCTGCGTCAAAGACAGTAAGTATTCACCCTTTTTCCTCTCATTTTTCATTTGTTTTGAATGTGGGCTAATGTTGTTTCTTGTTTTACCCTTTTCAGGAAGATTTTTTTAGGGTGTAGGTGCTCTTAGAAAGTCTAAAAGGGAATTTGGATTTGAGAGATTCAAGTTTAATCCTTGTTGAATGATGCTGGCTTTGTCACTTTCTACTAGGCATTGAATGGGGTGATATTTGACTAACGGCTAGGTTATCGATAGTGTAGTCGAGAGATTTTAGAATACTATTAGCACATTTCATTTTAGTGAAATGACTATAGCTCTTATGATTTTGCTATGTTAATGGTGCATTTGCAAGGAGTTGCTAGTATAATAGGAAGAATTTCATAATCATCATAATCACTTTTCCACCTCTTTGGTCCTATCATGGAGTTTATCCCCCATTAGGGTCGCTTTTCTTATAGCATTCACGTGGACTTAATAAATAATGATGTACACTGGGAATAACATTCAACTGATTAACAATCTCATATTATCTTAGCTCTTCTTCTTAGTATGACTATTTTTGCTGATCTGGGTAATCATTGTCACTTTTAATATTTAGTTAACCTTTCTAATCTAGATAGGATGAGAAACTCAACCTAGGGGGTTCGTGCATATTCAACCCTTATTTACGGATGTGCCAAGGGTAAGGAAAATGGAGCGAAGTCGTGGACGATAACACATGAGCATACCCGTTGAGGTTTGTGGAGAGTGATTGAGATAATGAGCCTTTCTCCTTTTATTCCCCATTTTCACTTACATTATTTCTCAGCAACTATTTTTTGTAGCTTTTGTTTTATGAATCAATATTTCCCCGCTCTTTTGTTGAGGTCAAGAGCACCTATAAGTTTTCTAGCCATGGTCTCTTGGGCTAAGCAAAATTAAATTCGACGAAGGTTTGATTAGGAGATCTTTAGTGGTTTTATACAGCTTTGTTGACTCCATTCTTCACAGGCTAACTTCTGCCCCTAGGAAAATCGTGTCTCAACCCCATGATAAGTGCTTAGTGTATACATTATGTTAGGGCTATTTTGCTTCATTTTTAGGAGAATTATGTGCTTAATGTTATTATTTATACTCCTATTCTCGATTTATACTTGGTATAGTTGTTTGATGTGTTTTGCAGGATTTTAAGCCTTTTACCTAACATTTACCATAAATAGATGTATTTTGACCTCCCTATAGACACCCATGAGTTGTACGCCTGTGCAGCAAGAAAAGAGCAGAAAACTGGTTCCAGCCCAGACCACGATCGAACCGTGGTATCTGTCATGAACAATGGTGAGCAGGAAACTGCTGCCTCTTCGTCTTCGTTCGGCTGTGTAGCTGAGATCAATCGAGGCCCTCTATAAAAGCCCTGTTCTGCAGTAGTAGAGAAAAAGAACAACAACAGAAAGCATAGAGTTAGCATAGATCAAAGCTTTACCATAGTTTTCTTTCTCTTCTCAAGTTTTGTTGTTTCTTTTAAGATTTCTAGTTTGATTTTAGTTTTGGCGAGAAATCTTAAGTGCACATGTTTGGTTTTCGAGGAAGTTTGAAGCCCTTGGTTTAAGGCTATCTCAGTCAAACCTTTCTCTCAGATTTCGTCG
>NCQV01119554.1:27635-40855 GCA_002740545.1 Lophocereus schottii
TTGTGCTNNNNTTCATGATTGGTTTGATGTCATTTATCAAGTAATTATATTGTTATGAGTGTATTTTTGGCCAAAATTTGCTTGCTTACTTGAAACATTTAGGTGAAAAACTGAAAGGTGACATCTGGTTGTTGGACTGCTTGATAAAACCTAACGTGGAGTCGTCTGGAAAGAGAGATTTGCATGTTAGAGGGACTAGAGAGTAACTGAAGATATTTAACTTGAATTAAGGTAAATCAGTCTAAAAGAATGACTTTTACTTAGTTCAGGGAAATTTATTGATTTCGAAAGAATAGATCAAATTTCTGGATGGATTGCAATTTCTCGAGATTAACCGATTGGAGAAAAGCACACGTTAGTCGTTTTGATCCAATACCCTCTCATAGCTACGAGAATTCCTAGACATATTTTCTCTTTGATTGATTTAGAATAGTGAATTAGAAGTTGTTAAATCAAAACCTCTGAATTAGAATTTTACTTAGCACATTTTGACAAATAAGAATCGGTAAGTTACATTAGTCCCTGAGGAACAATATTTTTGTCCATACTACGGCTACATGTGCACTTGCGGTAGTTGATCAAGTTTTTGGCGCTAGGCTGCACTGTTAACTATTGAATTAGTCTTATAAAAGTGACTAAGTATTTTATTATCTTTTATTGTTATTTTCTTTTGTTGTTTAATTACGCTGGTAGTGTTGATGATAGTGCTTGCAGGAATTTTTCCTACTTGTACAAAGTTCGATCTTGTACGAACCCAATCCTAAGATTGAAAGGACTTTCTGTTTAAGGAGGAAAAAGTAAAACATTGAAGAACAAAGATGTGAGGCTAGAAGGAATCCAACAAGCACAGCGGGTGGAGAAGGTGACCGAAGGAGAACGCTCCGAGATTTCTTTGCTCCTGGAGTCCAAGGGATCGCCTCAAGCATCACTCGCCCCACTGTTGATGCCAATAATTTCGAGCTTAAATTAGCGCTCATTTCAATGGTGTAGTAATCCCAGTTTGGAGGAACACCATTGGAAGACCCAAACCTACACCTCTAGATCTTTTTGGAGGTGTGTGATACGTTAAAGCTTAATGGACTCTCCACTGACGCGATTCGCCTGTGCCTTTTTCCTTTCTCCCTGGGGGATAAAGCAAGGGATTGGTTAAACCCTTTGCCATCTGGATGCATTACCACTTGGGATAAGTTGATAAGATCCTTCCTCGCCAAGTTTTTCCCTCAGAGCAAAACAACAAGTCTGAGAAATCAGATCACCAATTTCATGCAAAAAGATGAAGAGACGCTCTATGAAACCTAGAAGCAGTTTAAAGATTTGCCACGCCTATGCCCCTGTCATGGTCTTCAACATTGGATGATTATCCAAGCCTTTTATAATAGCATGACCCAGTTTGTGAGGTCCACTATTAATGCAGCGGCAGGAGGAACTTTGATGAGTAAAATAGAGGATGAAGCCTATAATCTGATTGAGAAAATTGTACTCAATAATTTTCAATGGTCCACCGAACAAGGCCAACCCAAACGGGTTGGAGGTAAGCTTGAAGTTGATGCACTTACTTTACTTTCTGCTAAAGTAGATGCTATGACTCAAAGACTGGACCGAATAAATTTTAATGTTGTGAATTCTAGTACCCCTTTCCCTTGTGAAATTAGTGATTCTATTAAGCATGTAACTTTAAACTGTCAAGTAAGGAGCCCTTTTTCCCATGACCCTAATAAAGTTAACCATGTTCAGATTTTCAACTCAAGACCGGCCAATGACCCTTATTCTAGTGCATATAACCCGGGTTAGAAGAATCATCTGAATTTCTCCTATAGGTCTAATCCAAACCCATCAAATATGCCCCTTATGAGTGCTAGGCCACCCCCGTGTTTTCAAAGACTCCTGTTCCCTTTTCAAATGCCCCAAAAGTTCAATTTACAAGCGATGATGGAAAGTATGCTTATGGCGCAACAAAAACAGGATTAGTATATTAAGCAATTAGCCTTAAAGGTTGATGTGCTTACAACTCATAATAGGATGTTGGAATCCTAAATTGACTAAAAAGCCACTTTTTCATTTGTGCCCCTAGATAGACTTCCTAGCTAGCCCAAACCTAACCCTTGTAAGCATTGCAACTGCGTCACTTTAAAGGAAGAACTAGAGGACTTAACAGATCTTGAGAATATACCAATGGAAGAGGGTAGGGAAATAATCATGGCTAGAAATAAGGAAAGGAACAATGGTGGCAAGGTTGCCACATTTGAAGAGAATGACACTGTGTAATTTCCCCCCCCAAGCTCCCTGACCAAGGCAGTTTTTCTATCCCTTGCATTTTGGGAAAAGTGGAGGTTGAGAGAGCTTTATGTGATCTAGGTGCAAGCATTAGTATCATGCCATATTCTTTGTTTCATAAGCTTCACCTAGGACCATTATTAGTTGCACCCTTTTCACTACAGCTAGCTGATGGTTCTGAGGTACAACCCATAGGCAGATTGGATGATGTACCAGTCAACATAGGAGACATTTGGGTATTGGAGGACTTTATTATCGTAGATATACCTGAGAGCGATGATACTTAAATTATCCTAGGTTAGCTCATTTTGGCTACAACTGGTTGCCATATTGATGTAAGAAAGGGACGGATCACGTTTGAGGTAGAAGGGAGCTATGCTGTGTTTAGTCATACGAAGGAAGACGTGGCTTCCCCTAGTTCTTCTTTATTAGGTGCATTACCCATTTCCCTTGAGATTGATACGGAGGATATCTTAAATTGTGATGATCCTTCTGATTTTTACTGGATTTCTTATGAGGACCCTGACCAACGGTATGTTAAGGTGGAATTTCCTGCTCATATGCCACCTAACACGCTCGAGGTTAAGGTCCCTGCACCTAACAAGTCTTCCATGAGCAACTATTGCAGGTTTGCGCAAGCTATTCTCTCTATGACCCCTATGGAAGGATTTGATGCAGATTTTGATTTAGGAGTTGAACAAGTTGATAGTGACCCGCCAGATAAGGTACGAATACGCTTCATTTTGTATGCAGATATTGCACTTTGGCACTGTGTCATGAAAATGAAGGACATTCAACCCGAACTTTTATGGTGGTACCTTTAACTGAAGAAATTTGACTTTGTGGTCTGGAATAAAGTTAATGTCCATATACTATCTGATCCAGGCCAAGCATGGAGGAAATGTCAAGCTCTTAACCTTAAAAGAGCATTTCTTGGGAGGAAACCCAATCTCTTTTTTCCTTTTTCTTTGCTTAACTTTTATTTTTGCTATTTTTTAGTTTGCTGAAAAAAAACAAAAAAAAAAACAAATAGAAAAAAACTATGAATAAATTATTTGGCACCATGGCTAGATCCCTCGAACTACGGCAGTGGAGTGGCAACCCAAAAAACTGAAAAAAACCTGGACAATAGGCACCACGGTCATACTGTGGTAGACCC
This sequence comes from Lophocereus schottii, assembly GCA_002740545.1. NCBI lineage: Eukaryota > Viridiplantae > Streptophyta > Magnoliopsida > Caryophyllales > Cactaceae > Lophocereus > Lophocereus schottii. The sequence goes on from NCQV01119554.1 coordinate 31,069, forward strand.
CATGGTAGGTTTTTGACCGCAGTGCCCACTCACCTCCCTCACACTTCATCTTCAACCTCTCAATGCACTCTCTCCCTACCTCCATTTTCTCACTCTAAACTCTCCATACCTCACACCTTCAATCTTCCTCATTTCTTCACCATTTTCGCTTAATTTCACCTAAATCATCCCCTTTTACTCAATCTTTTATCTTTCTCCATAAATTCCATCTATTTCTTATTCTTTTTCTTCAAACTCATCTCATCCACCACACGCATCCTTTTCTTTTATCTTTTTCTTTTTCTTTTTACTAAATTTTTTCATTTTCTTCTTCAAATTTTGTTATTTAGGTTTTAGATTTGGTTTTTATTTGGTTTTTGTAACAATGGCACCAACTAAGAGACAAAGGAGCGCCAAGAAAGTTGGATCTTCAAGTCAAGCACTACCTCAACCTCACAGGACATCCTGAACCGCGCATGCTAGAGGTAACATTATTAACCCCTTGGTTTGACCCATCCTGATTATGTTGCTAGGTACAATTGTTTGAATGAATGTGTAGTTGTAGCAACAAGATATTATGATGAGGATTTGTTAGCCAGGTTGGGAATGTTGGATGATACCAGATGGTTGTTTCCAAGAGGTGGTGTGGGACACTTTTTGGAAATCAAAGAGCATACATATCAGGGCCTGACCGTAGAATTCTTAAGTACACTTCATGTTGAGGTCACTAGAGGGCCTCAATGTCAAGCTGGATATGTATCGTTTTATTTGCAGGGACAATTGTATGAACTGAACTTAGGTACCTTCAATAGTATTTTCGGTTTTCCACCTAGCATGGATTTATTGAACCGCCAAGTCCCCGCGAATTCAATCCGAATGCATTTTGGGGTGAACTTTTGGGGAGTGTTAGGTATAGTACTAGTTCGTCAAAATGCACATATATTAGAAACCCTTACATGAGAGTAACCCAATGCATTTTGGCTTGTTCCCTTTTTGCTCGGGATAATAGTCTGAATGTCCCGAGACTATCTGAGTTATACTTTTTGTCATGTATGCTTGATGGTGTCCAGCTTGACCCTGGTTCCTTTTTAGCCAGGCTATTGTATAGTGCTGCTGTTAGCACAAAAGGTAGAATAGTCATAGGTGGGATTGTGGCTACTATTGCTAGATTTTTGAGAGTTGAGCCCAATCTTGAGGATAGAGTTTCCAGGTCCAAGCAGTTTGATCAAGCTGCTTTTGAGATTGTGAATTTTTGTAAACTTGAGGCCGGCCATTTATGTGGGATTTACCCCGAGGACCGGCTTTTGCTGCTTCCCAATGTCGATCAAACCATTCTACTTAACCGGGCTAACCTTTATTGGGTACCTGGTGATGAGGAGGTTGTTCGACCCACACCCCATCATCTAGCCCATCACTCTAGTTCAGCCAGACCTAGTTCTTCCCCTCAACCACTCCCTCCTAACTATTCTGACCTTCAAGACACCCTTAGATCTATTCAAGAGGAGCAAGTTTCCCTTCGAGCATTTGTTGCTTATGAGAATGCTGCTCTTCGGGATCTAGTTCAAGGGTGCCACGATGAGCTTCGTGGGTCGCTTACTTCCTAGACATAATATTTTCAAGGCCATAGGGCATGTCTAGAGACCTGGCGGTATTGACATATCGCTTATGGCCAACCACCCCATCCTCCACCACCACTCCCTTTCTGAATGCTTTGTGCTACCCCCTTCTCTTTTTCTATTGTACGCCCACATTAAGGGCAACATGTGATTCAAGCATAGGGAGTTAGTTAGCCATTACATTTGGCATCTGATGCCTATTTTTGATTTGGTGTGATTGTGCTTTGTATATATAGTTAGTAGTAGTTTTTATAGTTTTTGATTTTGGTTTTAGCTTTTTTTAGTAGTGTATTTAGTTTTCTTTTTATTCTATGCTGCATTTTTATTTTTTTTAGTTCCTTTACAATTTACTTTTCATTTTAAAAAACAGCTAAAAAAAATATAAAAGTATAAAGAAAGATAAACAAAAAAAAATCCTTCGATGATGATCTTTATAGATTTGATGGACTTCTATGGTTTAGTTTAATCCTTTGATTTGCTCGAATTGTGCATAAAATGTTTGTGAATGAGTTTTTCAAAATGATCTCTATGTTTTGACCATATGTTGGATGCGAGTTGATTTACCCCATGAGTCTTTACATGATTTTTGTGATATGTTCACTAGTGAGCTAGTTTTGACCTTGGTCGATGTTCTATGAGATTTTGAGCTTTTTAGAGGCTATTCATCAATTTATCTCATGTTTCTTTGATGTGCGGCTCTTTCTTGACATCATTTATCTAGAACTTGCTTTGATTCCCATTTAAGATCACATTTTGCATATGCATTTAAGTAATATGATTGAGGCAATTTATTTTTGATTTGTTGAAACCCCACGGCCAAATAGCCACCTTTGTTTGTTGTGTATTACATCTCTTGCTAGCCCCTTTGAGCCTATATCCATTTTTCTTGATTTAAACCTCTTGTTATAACCCATGGCCAAATATTTTTCTTACCTTTAAGCCAAGAGTAGAGGAGTGCCTCATTCTTTTGCATCATGGGGCACTAGCAAGGTGGATTGTTATCTTTTAGTGAATTTTGGTTGTTTGGTGAAGGGATGTGAGATTTTGATAAATTCCTTGCTTTATTGTACAAAGTTTTGAGAAGAATTGACATTTAAAGTTCGTTACGGATCTCCTCTTTGGCTATCCTTTTTGGAAAAAAAAGAAAGGATCATGGAAAAAAAACAAACACAAGAAAAAAGAAGAGAAAAAAAAGAAAGAAAGTGTTAGCCTTATTAGGATTGTAAGTTATTTGTAACGTTCAACTCTTTCTCTCTTCAATTTGGGATTTATTTTGTTGATAAATTGTAATGGTTCAAGAAGGATGTAGTATGATGCATTGGAATTGCTTAGCTCTTAGTCTTTGGCTTCGAACTTCTCATTTTCAGAACATTTATTCCCCTCTTACTTTTACCCATGGCCTCGCTATAACCTTATAAAAGTCCTCATGATTGTCTAGTGTGTTTGCATTTTAGTAATAGTGGATTTGAGAGTCTTGCCAAGCTTATGGCAGATTTGAGTCTAAGGAATAAGAATTAAGAGAACCTTCATTATTATTAAACACATGAGTGATGAGAGCCACATAACTATAGTGAGGTTCTACCGACCATGCTAGTCTTACTTGTTTCATATGATGGAATGACTGTATTTGACGATTTGGGAAGATTGGTTCAAGTTTGACATTGTGGTCTATCAAAAAGATCTTCGAAAATTTCATTCCTTGATCTGTTTATTAATCATTTTTGCATCTTTTTGGGTTAACTTTGGATTAACTTTGCTTATGTCTATCATGAGGAGGTTGTGTATAGTTTTATTTTTAGCATTACTTGAGGACAACCAATAGTTTAAGCATGAGGGAGTTTGATAAATGCTTAATATATACATCATTTTAGGGCTATTTTGCTTCATTTTTAGGAGAATTATGTGCTTAATGTTATTATTTATACTCTTATTCTCGATTTATGCTTGGGTGTAGTTGTTTGATGTGTTTCATAAGATTTTAAGCCTTTTTTACCTAACATTTGACCATAAATAGATGTATTTTGACCTCCCCCATCGAAACCTATGAGTTACTATGCCCGTGGAGTAAGAAAAGAGTAGAAAATCGGCACTAGCCGAGACCATGGTCGGACCGAGGTATCTGTCACAAACTGTGGTGAGCATGAAACTGCTGCTTCTTTGTTTTCCTTCGACTTTGTGGCTGAGATTAATCGAGCCCCTCTATAAAAGGCCCTGTTCTGTAGTAGTAGAGAAAAAGAATAACAACAAAACGCATGGAGTTAGCATAGATTAGAGCTTTACCATAGTTTTCTTTCTCTTCTCAAATTTTGTTGTTTCTTTTAAGATTTCTAGTTTGATTTTAGTTTTTGATGAGAAATCTTGAGTGTATGTATTTGGTTTTTGAGGCGGTTTGAAGCCCTTGGTTGAAGGCCATCTCAGTCAAGCCTTTCTCTCAGATTTCGCTGGATTGTTGGTTAGTTTGTTTAACTCTTAATCATGTGTGAATAGTTTACCTTTTGTCTAGGGATTTAGTAGTTTATAAAAGTGTTGTTGGATCATGTTTTAATTTAATGAATTGTGCTTATTTTCATGATTGGTTTGATTTCATTTATCAAGTAATTGTATTCTTGTGAGTGGATTTTCGGCCAAATTTGCTTGCTTACTTGAAACAATCGGGTGAAAAACTGAAAGGCAAGATCTGGTCGTTGGATTGCTTGATAAAACCTAACGTGGAGTCATCTCGAAAGAGAGATTTGCATGTTAGTGGGACTAGAGAGTAATAGAAGATATTTAACTTGAATTAAGGCAAATCAATTTGAAAGAATGACTTTTACTTTTAGGCAAATTTGATTGATATCGAAAGAATAGATCAGATTTCTAGATAGATTGCAATTCCTAGAGATTAACCGATTAGATAAAAGCACGTATTAATCGTTTTGATCCAATACCCCTTCATAACTATGAGAATTCCTGGACATATTTTCTCTTTGATTGATTCAGAATAGTGAATTAGAAGGTGTTAGATCGAAACCTCTGAATTAGAATTTTACTTAGCACATTATGGCAGACAAGACTCGGTAAATTACATTAGTCCCTGAGAAATGATATATTTATCTATACTATGGATACCCATTCGCTTGTGGTAGTTGATTGCCCCAGAAGTTGAGGCTGCTCAGTTTTACACCTAACATTGGGTCCTTATGGAAAGGCCTTTCAGCTTTGTTTGGGACTATGGTGGGTGAGATAATGCTCAAGTTGCCAATCAGTGGCTTCCTTTCGTCCCTGTGGATCCACCCCAATCCATGTTTTATATTAGGACTCTATCTCTAGCTGACATGGTAGAGATGAAAGTAGGCATCCATTTTCTTAATTATATTAACCACAATAGTGGCTATGCTGCACTTCTTTGTCAGATCATGACTCGTTTGGTATTTCTCCTTTATTGCTTTCCTTTATTAACATTTTTATGATGCCAATGTTTAAGAAATCTTTTACAAGGAACAACGGCTGATGCTCTTATATCAAGCCTAAACATTAATGTGGCCATGGAAAGGGATCGTGCTATATATGTGGAGGTTTCGTGGTCCCTGAATTGGAATGCCCTGAACTTTCGTTTCCTCCCACTTTCATTGGGGTAAGTACATTACTTACCTTGTCATTATGGATTAGGCCATAAACCTCCGAATTATTCTTCCTTTTTAGTTTAATCGATAACAATTTGGGACACTAGTGCATTATTTCCATTTAGTAACGAAGGCATTTGCAAACATTTTCACTTGCCAACACCCTCAAAATCTAATTTGTATTTTTAGGCATTGTTTCTTTTTACTAACTCTTCTTCTTTTGTAAAAGGATTCCGAAAACAATGTTAGGCCCCAGAGGCCCTGTACATCTCATTCAGGAAGGCATTCTTCTTCGAGAGTGTAAGACAAACCTGAATCTTCATATGCAAGAGAAAGAAGCCCATAACTAGACTCTCTATTAGAGGTGAAACCATTCCAAATATACAATTCCAAGGATCAATATGCCTTGTATACTTCCTCTGGGGAACCTTATATACCCCATATTTTGTGTGGTGATCCTTCTTCAGGAGTGTTACGTGATGATCCTTCATGCCATTCTTAGGCCCCTAGGGGCAATCCCCGGTCTGATGTAGGCATAAGCCATACTTCAATCGATTTTGGTTACACTTTAGGCGATGCTGACTACTTCATTGGTGGAATTAACATTAGGTTCCCAGATGATCAGTTAGGATGACTTGTTAGAGTTATGTATGGTGCTTTCATTATAATGTTATAATGTAATATAATTAGACTCTTGACCACTGCCGCGAGCCCACGAGTAGTCGTAGTATAGATAAAAAGATCGTCCTCAGGGGCCAAAGTAATTTATCGAGCTTTATTTATCAGAATATGTTACGCAAATACTAAATCAAGGGGTTTGATTCAACAACTTCAAATTTACTAATTCTAAATTAATTAAGGAAAAACGCTTTGGAATTCATGTGGTTAAGAAAGGTGATTGGATCAAAATGATAAACATGTGCTTTTCTCTAATCGGTTAATTTCAAAGAAATGCAATCTATCTAAAAATTTAGTCTATTCTTTCGAAATCAACCAATTTGTCTAAATTCAGTAGAAGTCATTCTTTTAAACTAATTTGCCTTAATCTTAAATGTCTAAAAGAGTTTTCCCCTACACATTTTTAGGGTTTTTAATGCCTACTATCTCCTATACATTGAGGCATATTCATTTTTATGATCTTGGTCAACGATCTAGAATCAAAACGTTTACCAACATCCCAAGTGTAAATATCCTCCATCTCTTCACTACTTACTACCTCCATCACTGCAAGACATGCTCTTAGGTTATAATGAATTGTACGCACCTAGCAGTCGGTAGCCCACATAAGTTCACATATTTTAGAGGCACATTTAATGACAACTTACTTTGCGCAACACCTTGTCTTGTCGCAAACAACCCATATGATATCAAGTAGCATACCATAAACTATTGAATTGCCAACACCTAATTCCTTATACAAAATTATTTTTTCAAATCATCTACAACGGTGTGACAGCCCTCACACATTGACATTATTGCACTATTGCAATGGCTTTTTCATACTGTTCTAATTCCTTGAATATTGCTACATAATACGTTTCCCCTGTTTAGTAAGTTAATGTAGTTTGGTATTATATTAAGCATATAAGAGTTTACGAACGTCATCTTCTTATCATGTCTTAAACATCACAATTCCCGAACATTAAGTACTTTAGTAAATAAAACCTCTAAATTGAAGTCATCCTGGTGACTCAAACGGCAACCCAAAACAGCAAAAAAATATCGCTATGGGCTCGGTATACTTCTTTGGAATACACACATCACCAGGAAGTTGACCAAATGTGTAAGACCCGCCTTCTTTATTTTAAGTTAGTCTGGCTGTCTTACCTTCTACGTTATAAAAATAGTATTTTTATTAACAATACGAGTTAAATTATTACTGATTTGCTTATGTGAACAATAATTTTATTAAAACAAATGTTTTCGTCGCTGTTAATATTATTATTAGTAGTTTTGAAAATTCTTCAATGATTTTTACTAAGCGTTAGTAAGGATTAGCAATGCGTACTAAATCGAGTAGGAGCCCGAGTACGACTAGCTTGTTAACCTTCGGATTAGTTTTGAGGTTTAATAAATGAAACCTTGATGTATTTGGCATCGAATAATCGATGAATGGTCGTATTATCGATTTGGGTTTATAATAAGAGGTGCAGGATTGAACTAGCTATTTTAGTTGACTGAGCAATTGACCAATAACCAAAAAAAAGGAGGAAATCAAAAGTGGCCCGAAGCCCCCTTCCTTCTTCAGTAGAAACACGAAAAGGGGGGTGTCTTTTGCCCAGGTCCCCAGCAACCCTCCTTCATGACTCAGCAGAGAGAGAGAGAGAGAGAGAGAGAGAGAAGGGGAGGGGTGCGTCGCCGCCCTGCCGATGCTGGTCGGCCACCATCGACCCCTGCCGATCGTCCCACGCCCAATCTCGAGAACAGAGAGAGAGACTGAGCGAGAGTGCGAAGGAGCGAGATAAGGATTTGAGAGGCTAGGGTTTGAAACCCTGTGCATAACACCACCGCAACTACCACTATCAACGGTTGAGCCTGGTTCCGATGACCACTAGAAAAGCAGCCTAGGAGCAGTAGTAGCCATAGCAGTTGGGCAACAGTAAAAGCGAGTGGTGTTCATGTGAAGTAGGTTAGTTCAAGGGGGGGCTCGAACAGCTCTACAACTTACCCAAAATCACCCATACATCGGGTCCTAAGCTTGGGGTAAGGTGGGTGTTTCTCGCCTCCTAAGTATTAATAGTTTCGGAATTGTTTTAACCTTCAAGTTGCATTGCATATGAGCTTAGGATTAGTCAGATCGAATGAAATTATGCATGTCCTGTTCTAGCTGAGTTTAGTTTAAATCGATGCACGTTAAGTTTATTTAGTTTATGTCTAAAAATGACTTCAAATCGTTAAATGTTAGTTTAGTTGATTAATACTCGAAAATGACTTTGAATCGATATATGTTAGTTTAGTTAGTTCACGCTCGTAAAATAGCTTGGAAATGAATTATGCATGTTTAGAATCGATTCAAGTATATTTAGGTAATACATGCTTGAAAAATAGCTTTGAAATGAGTTATGCATGTTTAGAATCGATTCAAGTATATTTAGTTAATGCATGCTTGAAAAATAGCTTTGAAATGAATTATGTAAGTTTAGAATCTATTCAAGTATATTTAGTTAAGACATGCCTGAAAAATAGCTTCGAAATGAAATATGCCTGTCTAGATTAGATACATGTACACTTAGTTAATTCACGTTCGTTTAATAACTTTAAAGTGGAATATGAATATTTAGAAATGATACATGTACACTTAGTCAATTCATGCTCGATTAATAGCTTCGAAAAGGAATGAGTATGCTTGGAATCGGCACTTGTGTGATTAGCTAGATTGTACCTGAACCGTGACTTTGAAATAATAAACGCGCACCTCGAATCGATGTCTGCCTATTTAGCTAAATCACGCTCGTAGCCTTGGAAATTATCTATGAATGTTTGAAACGAACCAAGAGCACCTAAGATCGAAGTAGGCTAATTTGATTAGTTCACGTTTAAAAGTATCCCTTGAATGACAAGCATTCTTTAAATCGATGAATATTGAGCTAGCTAATTCATGCTTAAGAGTACTCTTTGAAATGACCTGAGAACATTTTAAGCTAATGCATGTTTAGTCAGATGGTTATGCTTTGAAAATGGTATGTTAGTTGGTTAATTATGCATTGAAATGACATTAACTTGGTATGCTTACCTTCTATTCGCAAGTTATGAATGTAGGCTAAGTTTCATGCGTTGTGAGTTTATTTCAGTTCGTTAAGTTCTTATTTCAAGTTAATGCAACATATACATATATATTTATGCTTATGTATGCTGTAACGAGCTGTTAGATGGTCGCTGCTCGCTCTACCAGTTTATACGTAGCTATTTCATATGACCTTTATGATAATATACTATGGTTATGAATTTGAAAACCGAGATAGTAGTTGGATGGTTTAAGCTAGAACTATGAGTGCTTCGAGGTCTCCTGTGGTTGGCTGTGATGTGAGGTGGGAGCCTGGGTTGTGAATTGACTGCAATCGTGTGGATTGTAAGGCCATGTGTGGCTTGTGTTGAGATTGATTGATTATGAAGTATTTGAATGTGTTACGTGCAAACCCGCTCCCTTTTATGCCATCAAGTTTCTTCTTGCGAGTAAGGGTGAGTTTGAAAAAGGAAGTTTTTTTATGTTTGTAACTAATAATAGCCATAACTATCAGCAAATGATGGCCTATTTTAACTATGCAAATATAGTTTTGAGAGTGCACTCACTTGAATAGGGGAATCCCTAAAGAATTTAAATAAAAAGAGAGTGGGTTGTATGAAAAAGAATTTCGCTATGAGAGACAACAAACTTATTAGTCGTTATGACCAGATACTTAAATGGCTAAGACAAGTGCTTAGGGACAATAGATGGGAGTGAACCTGCTTGAACGGGGGAATCCCTAGCCTAGGGAGTAATCCCTAGAGACCTTGACGAGGGTTAAGGTCCAAAAGTTAGTTGCCATCCTGGGAGTACGAGGTTAGTGTGAGTTAATCTCACTGGGATTGAGTGTAGATCTCTCCCAACCG
>NCQV01119611.1:435-13022 GCA_002740545.1 Lophocereus schottii
GTGTGTGTGTGTGTGTGTGTATATATTTTATTCATATGTATGTATAGCCTGTGCACACCCAAAAAAAAGGATGGTCTTCATCCTCATTAGCTGAAGTACAATAAATACATAGCAGATTTATTTCTTCTTGGTTGTTGAACTTCTGTAGTCTTTGTTTGACAGGAAGCTTGTGCTATAAAAATAACCAAGTGATGAAGGCATGGTTAGGTAAAGAAGTCCTTGTCCTTGCTGTCCTACTCAATTTTTCTTTTTATTATCGCTTAAGTATCACAAGTAACTAGTGTTTACCAAGTACTTTTCATGCTCAGCCCATGTCCAAGCTCTTTGGTTAAAGTGGCCCCACTAAACTTTTCATTTACATAGCACAGTTTCTTCTAATACCAAATGCCATCTTGAGGAGGTGTGTAATCACACAAATTCTTTGCTTTTAGGTACCCACCATACAGTAATTTGACCCAATCATGGTTCTTTTTCAAAACCACTGCCCAGACTAATTTAGCTGTACTAGCTTTATTCCCGGCAGAGAAATCTTTAATGCTAAGGCCCCCTCCATTCTTTGGCTTATATTTAGGGTGCCAAGCTACGAGGGGAAACTATTTTATACTCAGCCCTGCCATTCTAAAGATAGTTCCTACTGATCGTAGTTGCCTAGTCAATCATCTAGTGCAGGAAGGTGAAGATAGATGCCTAATAATTGAACAAACCAAATAAAATAGATTTGATAACTACACTCTTTGCGAAAGAAATGCTTTAGTGGGATTGAACTTCACCTTAGCCGAAATTGTTTGCACCAAATTTCTACATTCCATCTTACTCAACTCTCTAGCAGTAACGGGCAACCCCAAGTATTTAAGTGGTAAATTTCCCACCATGAATCCTATAATGCTCAAACACTGCAGCAGTTAGGTTAACCACCCACCAAAAACAATACTAGGCTTAGACATATTATTTTTTAATCCAGAGTATTTATAAAATCCTTGAAGAGCAGACATCATATATTGCAGTGTTGTATTTCTGCTTTACTGAAGAGCATCAAATTATTAGTAAACATAGGATCATTAAGCCTTAGCTACTATAGTTATTGAACCTTAAAGCCTGGTTTCTTGGTTGCCTTCTGCAAAAGTCTTGATAAATATTCCATTGAAATTACGAAAAGGAGTAGTGAAAGAGGGTCTCCTACCTTACCCTTTTTCCACCATCAAAAGAGCCACATTTGTGGCCATTTAATTGAATAGGGAAAAAGGCTAAATTGACACAGACCATGATCCAAGTCACAACCTACTTAGGGAATTTGAGTTGAACTAACAAGTCTCGTGAGAATTCCTAATAGATTAAGTCAAAAGCCTTGTGTAAGCCAATTTTTAAATGCATCTTGGAGAGATGTGATGTCTACTAGAACCCTTTCAAGATCATAACACATTAGGACATCAAAGACAAGTCTGCTACATAAAAGTTTGGACACTCATTAATAGAACACATAACAATAAGAGATGGGTCTGAACTCAAAAGCATGTTAAGGATTTGCCACCTTAAGTATAACTACCAACTTTGTAGCACTAAAAAAACTTAGGCATGCAACTTGTAATGAAGAACTCTTGTCCTACCTCACATATCAAGGGACAAATTACCTTTTATGTAGCCTTGTAGAATCCACCACTGTAACCACCTGGACTGGGGATTTTATATTTGGGATTGAAAACATAGCCTCCTTGATGTCATGATCAAAGAACAGACACACATCTTCAGCTGCTGTTCAACAGAAAGTTGATTTCTAGTTTGTATCACTTCGGGATTCACTCCTCTCATCATAAGTTGTTTACCCAATAATTCCTTGTAGAATTTAAGCATAACCCCTACCACCTATTCAAAAGCCTCCACTGTATTACCTGTACCGTCATGTAGAGTATAGATGTAAGTAGCAAGTTTTCTTTGCTTAGCTCTAGTACAAAATTACTTTGTTCAGTCGTCACCAAATTTTATCCAGTCTTCTTTGCATTGTTGCTTGATTAATGATAGAATAGAACAAAGAACAACAACATAGTAAGCTCTGCATTCACTATCTTGATGCAACAGGTTGGGATTACTTAGATCAAGAAATAGCTCCTGTTGGATATGAATTAGGTTATCTATAGCCATTGTTTACTGTGCATAAACGTCATAGACTCATAGTACTTATCTCCATTGAGCTACTTCAGGGTAGGTCTAAGATTGGATAATGATTTCCTCAATTTAAATAGTCTCATCTCTTTAAAAATCTCCTTGTATTATGTAGCAACAATATTAAAGAATTTGGGATTAGTACACCACATATCATAAAATCGAAACTCAGACATAGTCTTTGGACTATTGAGGAAACTAATGAGCAAGGGTGTATGATCTGATAAGCTATTTACCATACATGTTACCTGATTGAAATCAAACGCACCCTGCCAATGACGATTGATCAAAACTCTACTTATTCTAGACCAAATTGTTTTATTTGTCCAAGAATTATAGGCCCCACACTTCTCAATTCAAGCAATTCATAATGATCAATATAATTAGCGAAAGTTTTTTTCTCACTGTCCATTACTTCATTACCCCCAATTTTGTCTTCACTTTCCAAAATGGCATTAAAATCCCCTAATGCACACCATGCATCCTCCATTCCAAGAGCGAACTACAGAAGATCTTCCTAAAGCCCTTGCCTCAAATTGTAGTGGTTAAATCTATAGACAAAAGACCAAAAAAAAAAAAATCTATTAGAAGATAATTGAATGGCCTAACAGTAAATCATCTGATATGTCATTTTGAGGACATTTATTGCATAGCTTCTAGGCTACCAAGCAACCTAAATTCTTCCATTGACATTGAGATCAAAGTTGTGTTGCCACTGCCAGCCATGAAAAAGTATATTAGCTACTAGTTTGACATTTTCTAGCTTAACATTAGTTCCAAAAGTCCTCCAGACCAACATTTTTATTGTATAAGAAGCATCTCACATCTTCTTATTTATTAGGCCAATTAAGCCCTCTATTCTAAACCAAGATGCTATCCATTGGAGGCGCCTCCAATGTTAGTCTCCATATTAACAATGTCCATCACTAACTTTCCAATAAAGCCAGAAAGGAGTTTGAATCTAGTGAAGATAACACAGGGGAGCGTGGTCCTTGTGGAGTTCTAGCAATTGCTCTTCTAGGAACCCTTTTGAATCTATCATATTGGTCTTCTCTTGCTGTTGCTGATGGGTTTGTTGGTGTTAGAAAATAGAGCAAAGTAACAGTGAAAGCAATAGGATGAAAAATATGTTCAGAAATTTAAAGAACGATAATAAGAACAAAGCAAAGACATAAGATTTACGTGGAAACCCAATGCGGGAAAAAACCACGGACGACGACGAGCACAATCAATCCAATATGTGAGCAGGAAGAGTACAAAATGATAACAATCATAACAAGTGATTTGATTCCACAGCAAAATTACAATCTCTCTTGTGATCTCTCTTAAAGTATCTCCACCTCTCAATGTGTTTAGGAATTCAGGGATTCAGGAGCAATCTTAAATCCTCGGTATAGCCCCTTTATATAAGGTCTAGAAAACCATGGTTTTACCCTTAGAGAAAAAACCTAGCCGCCAGGAGAAAAAACTGCACGCTGAGACAACCCTAGCCGCCACCAAAAAACTACGCCCAAAACACACGTGGCACGACTGTGCCACGCGGCATGGTCACACCATGCCATGTGGCACGACCGTGCCACACGGCACGGTTCCCCCATGCTGATTTTCTGTCTTCGCTCGTCTTTGTGCTCCTTCATCCTGACACGTCCGCATTTGTGTAGCACGGTCCTACCGTGCCGTTTCTTGGATTTTGGGCCACAAAACCTAACAATCTCCACCTTGGACCGAAATCTCCAATCACCAACTCTTTGACACCGTCATCGCACCCTGAAAGGTGACACCCCCAAGGGGCAATGCCCTGAAAGGTGCTCAAGTACTGTGAATGCCAACTAAGTCCAAGCAATGCTCGAACTTAGCTATAGGAAGAGGCTTGGTCAACATGTCTGCAAGGTTCTCTGAAGTATGAACCTTTCTCATGACTCTTTCTCCAGCAACAACTGTATCTCTGACATAGTAATACTTGACACGATGTGCTTGCTCTTTGAATGATAGGCATCATTCTTAGTCAAGTGGATTGCACTTTGACTATCAGAAAACACCACAGTGGTAGCCTGTGGAATGCCAAGCTCAGTAACAAGGCCCCTCAACCAAGTACCTTCCTTCAGTCCTTTACTAGCAGCAACATACTCATCCTCTGTAGTAGATAGAGCTGCACTAGACTGTAATGATGCTTTCCAAGAGATAGCACCCGCACACATAGTGAAGATACATCCAGATATAGACCTCCTTCTATCAAGATTACCAGCATAGTCAGAATCAACAAAGCCTATAACATTACATGTACTAGCTTTGTTTCTATCAAATACCAGCCCCTTATCAACAGTACCCTTCACATAGTGAAGGATCCACTTCACAGCTTCAAAATGATCCTTTCTAGGATTATGCATATACCTATTTACCATACTCACAGCAAGTGATAAATCTGGCCTAGTACATACCATAGCATACATCAAACTACCAACAGCACTAGAATAAGGGACATTAGACATTCTGTCTATGTCTTCCTCAGATTGTGGGCAACACTCAGCAGACAATCTGAAATGTGTAATAAGGGGTGTGGAAACTGCCTTACAGTTATCCATATTAAGTCTGCCTAGTACTTTCTCAAGGTAGCGTCCTTGAGACAAGTACAGCTTACCAACCTTTCGATCCCTTTGAATCTCTATGCCTAGAATCTTCTTTGCTACACCCAAGTCCTTCATGTCAAACTCCTCACTGAGTTGAGATTTTAACTTGCTAATCAAGGATTTATCCTTAGAGGCAATTAACATATCGTCAACATACAATAGCAAGTAAATAAAGGGACCATCAGAATATTGTCGAAAATACACACAATTATCATATCGACTGCGTGTGTATCCTTGTGTAATCATGAAGTTGTCAAACCTTTTGGACCGTTGCCTAGAAGCCTGCTTAAGCCCATATAAGGACTTCTTCAATCTACACACCAATTGTTCCTTCCCAGGAACAATAAAACCTTCAGGCTGCTTCATGTAGATTTCTTCCTCTAACTCCCCATGAAGGAATGCAGTCTTCACATCAAGCTGCTCTAGCTCCAGATCAAACAAGGCAACAAATGTAAGAAGCATTCAAATGGAGGTATGTCTAACAACAGGTGAGAATACCTCATTATAGTCAATACTTTCCTTCTAATTGTAGCCACGAATAACTAGGCGCGCTTTCGATCCTGCATCTTTAACTCCAGGAATGCCCTTCTTTCTCTTGTAGATCCATTTGACAGTTAAGACACTTCGGCCTTTAGGTAGCTCATAAAGTTCCCAAGTCTGATTCTTTTGCAAACTCTCTATTTCCTCTTGCATAGCTAGGATCCAATTAGGTAAACTTGGGCAGGAGATTGCTTCAGTATAGGTTGAAGGTTCCACACCTTTAGGCACCTCTTCTGCAACTGAAAGTGTATATGCTATCAGTCCCTCATCATCGTTGTAGCGAGCAGGCCTCCTGATCCCCCTCTGAGGACGATCACAAGCTATAGAGTGACCAGCCTCTACCTGAGGCTGATCATAACTAATAGTGCCAGGTTTAGTGACTTAAGCCTCCCTGTTGGGCTGATCTGCAGCTCCACCTTGAACTGCAATGGTCTCCCCTTCTATCTCCATACTGGTATCTTGCTGATCACCTGCACCAGTAGAAGGAACACCAGAATCCTCTCCAACAGATAACATAGTGGTCTCATTGAAAGTTACATCCCTGCTCTGAATGACTTTCTTAGACTCAGGACGCCACATGCGGCATCCTTTAGACTCAGATGCATATCTAAGGAACAAACATTTGACAGCCCTAGGGGCTAATTTCCCATGATTCACATGGGCATACATAGGACATCCAAATATTCTTCAACTAGTATAATCAACAGGATTACCTGACCATACTTCTTCTGCAATCTGGAAGTCAATGGATGTGTGTGGTGGACAATTCATCAAGTAGCAGACTGTAGAAATAGCCTCAGCTCAGAAAGCTTTGCGATACCATAGCCCTGCATTGGAAAGCATACATCGAGCTTTCTCCAGTAGAGTCTTGTTGATTCGTTCTACAATTCCATTTTGCTGTGGTTTTCTAACTAAAGTCTTATGCCTAGCTATGCCATTTACCGTGCAGAACTCATCAAATTCTGACTCAACGAGCTCAAGACTATTGTCAGTCCTAAGCTTTTTGATCTTTCTCCCAATCTGGTTCTCAACCAGAGCTTCTTGAACATGGAGAATGTCTCATTTTTCTGTCTCAAGAAGTAAACTCAAACTTTGCGTGAGAAATCATCAACAAAAGTTAACATGTAGCGCTTACCTCCAAGAGAAGGAACTTTGAAGGACTCCATAGATCAGAGTGAATGTAATCAATGATCCCCTAAGTACGATACTTCGTTTTAGAGAAACTCACTCTCTTCTGTTTCCTAAAGACACAATGATCACAAAAATCAAGCTTACCAGTACTAGCACTACCCAGACAACCTTTCTTCCTTAGAATGGTCATCCCTTTCTCACTCATATGACCCAATCTCAGGTGCCATAACCTTGTATCATTAGCATCTACTAATGCTGTACCATTGTAGCTACTCCTGTAACAGTAGTTCCTTGTAGAATGTAGAGACTGCCCTGTTGTAGTCCCTTCATTACTACCATGGCTCCCTTTTTCACTTTTAAGACACCATTCTTTATAATAATCCTGCAACCATAGTCTCAAGAGTACCCAAGGAGATTAAACAATGAGTCATATCAGGTATGTGACGAACCTTAGACAAGGTTCTAACTATGCCATCATTTTAATCTGCATAGTACCTATTCCTACAACCTTGCACTCAGCATTGTTGCCCATAAGTACAACCCCAATATCAATAGGCTTATAAGTGATAAACCAGTCCCTACGAGGACACATGTGATATGTACAACTAGAATCTAAAACTCAATCATCACCTAGTCCCTTTTCAGAGGTAGTGGCCAAAGACATAGTAGCAAGCAACACATCACCATCAGACTCTGAGTCTTTTCCTTTTTTTTTTTTAGTTTCCAGCAATTAGCTTAAATATGACCCAATTTACCATAGTAATTGTAAGTCTTATGAGAATGAGGATTCTTAAATTTAGATCGGTTCTTTTTCTTATTACCGTTCCCCTTTTGCTCAGTTCTACCCCTAACAACTAATCCCTCAGCTAGATCAGTATGGATATCATGGTCAAATTTCCCCTTAGATAGTAGATTAGACTTGACATCCTCAAATGATATAGTATTAGAATTACTATACAGTATAATCTCCTTAAAGTGTTTATAAGAAGGGGGTAGAGACATAACAAGTAGAATAGCATTATCCTCATCCTCAATTTTCACATCCAAACTCTCCAAATCAACAAGAATAGAGTTAAACTCATTCAAATGTTTTTGAACAGGGATACCTTCAGCCATACGAAAGGTGTATAACCTTTCCTTCAAATGGATCTTGTTGGCTAGACTCTTCGTCATGTAGAGTTCCTCTAGCCGAGTCCACAGATCCACTGCAGTTGTCTTATCGAGCACCTCTCGCAGGACATGTGGTGCCAGGCACAATTGAATAGCTAAAACTACCTTCAACTCCAGTTCTTCCCATTCATCGTCTGTTAGCAATCCACGCCTCTTTTTCTGGTCTGCTGTCCATTGCTCTTCAGTCATCTTTTCGGGTTTTACGTGAGGTCCTTGCAGAACCTTCCATAACCCATGCTGGATGAGAACTGCTCTCATATGCATCTTCCAGAGATTAAAACTAATCTCCCCATCAAATTTCTGAATATCAACCTTCATAATTGAAGACATCGGGAACCAAAGCTTTGATACCACTTGTTAGGAAATAGAGCAAAGTAATAGCGGAAGCAATATGATGAAATCAATATTCAAAAATTTAAAGAACGATAACAACAACAAAGCAATGACACAAGATTTACGTGGAAACCCAATGCGGGAAAAAACCACGGACGACGACGAGCACAATCAATTCACTATGTGAGCAGGAAGAGTACAAAATGATCACAATCACAACAAGTGATTTGATCCCACAGCAGAATTACAATCTCTCTTGTAATGTCTCTCAACGTATCTCCATCTCTCAATGTGTTTAGGGCTTCACGGATTCAGGAGTAATCTTAGATTCTAGGTATAACCCCTTTATATAAGGTCTAGAAAACTAGGGTTTCACCTTTAGAGAAAAAACCTAGCTGCTAGGAGAAAAAACTGCACGCTGAGACACCCCTAGCCACCACTAAAAAACCGCGCCTAAAACACACGTGGCACGGTTACACCATGCCACGTGGTACGACCGTGCCACACGGCACGGTTCCCCCGTGCTAATTTTCTGTCTTCTCTCGTCTTCGTGCTCCTTCGTCTTGACACGTCCGTGTTTGTGTGGCACGGTCCCACCATGCTATTTCTTGGATTTTGGGCTACGAAACCCAACAGTTGGATTATGTCTTTGTTCACCACCCTTCATTCCTTCCCTACCTAGTTTCATTTTTCTGCAATCAGAGTCAGTACGATCAAAGATGTGATAATGCCCAAACTTGATGGGTTTCTATTAAAATTTGACTTGTTATCTCACCACTATATCAAAGTCTTTCACAAATTCAACAAAATTTGGAAATGGCCCATCAAGAGGAACTTCGATTAACATATGAGCATATTGGAGAAGATATTCCCCCTAGTATACTTGTTTATTTTAAAGGATATGCCTAGAATGCTACCAATTTTACCCAAGCTTTCTAATCTCCAATATTTGATGCCCAAATCTAGGAATTGCACCCAAACAAGCCTAGTTCTTTTTGTGGGTAAATCTTCTCACTCCACCCTCCAGTCCTTTGCAGTACTTTCCTACTTCTTCCCAATCCTTCTCACTCCTTCAAATAAATACAACTCCTTCCCACTCCTAGCCACTCCCACCCATTTTTATTATGATTTTTATTATTAATATTGATAAGTATTATCATTATAATTGTTATTATCATTATTATCATCATCATCATCATCATCATCATCATCATCATCATCATCATCATCATCATCTTTATCATTATCATTATTATTATTAAAAATATTGTTTATTGTGACTAATTATTATTTTTATTATTACTTAATAATAATATTAATAGTAATTATTTTTAATAATACTAATCATTATCAATACTTAACTAACTAATTACTCAATTATTAAATAGCAGTTATTAATATTAATGATATTTTATTAATTATTACTATTAGTAATATTAATAACAATAATTACTATTCTAAATGTTATTAATTATTAGTTTTACTAAAATTTATTATTATCAAAATTATTATTTAGTAATTTTTGTTACTATTAATATCAAGATTGATAAAAATTATTATCATTTATAGTGATTCGAATAATTATCATTATAAATAGTAGCTATTATTGTAATTATAACTTATTTTCATTAATAAGTATAAAATAATTCATATAAGTATTAATAATTACTATGATTATTATTATTAAAATTAATAAGAATTATTATTGTAATTGTTATTGCTAATTATTATTAATTTTAAAATTAATTTCATTTATTATATTTTATGACTAACTAACAACTGCTACTATTATAATAATTATTATAATTACTATTATTCATAATTACTTATATAATTAATTCTGTAATAACAATTACTAACATTAATAATTATTGTTCATTAATAATAACAATAACAATTCTTAACATTATTAATTATAATTTTTATAATTATTAAGTATTAATAGTATAAGTAATTAGTTGTAATTATTATTATTATTAATATTAACATTAATAACCATAATTATTAATAGAATAAATAATAACAATTAATAATATTAACTTTAAAAATTATTGTAATTATCACTAATATTCATTAATAATAATTATTACAATCTTATAAATATAATTACAATTATTATTAATATTAATAATAATTATTATTACTATTAATATTAATCGTAATATTAATAATAATTACCGTTAGGACTACGAATTATTATGCTTATTATTATTAATTGGAATTGTTGTTACAGTTATTGTTGTTAATTTTTACTATTAATATTAATAATTATTATTAATTGACTTTTTATTTTATTATTAATCATTAATTACCATTATTATAATAATAATTATTAATGATTATGAATTATTGATAGTTATAATCAATGAATAAGAAGACTAACAGTAATTATTGTTTATAATAATAATAATAATAATAATAATAATAATAATAATAATAGTTAGTTAGTATTATTAATTATAAAATTTGGAATAAATAACTAAAAATAGTAATAATTATTAATATTAATTATTATTGATAACATTAAATAGAATTTTTATTATTCATTTTAATATTATCAGTTATTATGTTTATTATTAGTATTTATTATTAATATTACTAATTAGTAATTATTACTATCAATGTTAATATTAATTATTGTTATAGTTATAAAAAGTAATGATAGCAATTATTATTAATGTTAGTAATAATTATTATTGTATTTAATACTAATATNCATTAAAAATAATAATAATAACTATTATNNTAATTATAATTATAATAATAGTTGCTATTGTTAATATTAATAATTAATAATAGTTGTTACAATGAACATTAGTATTGATACTTATATTAATAACTATTCCTGCTATTTATGTTAAAAACTATTATGATTATTACTAATATTGATAAGAATTATTATTGTAATTATCATTCTTAGTTATTATTACTAATATGAACATTAATTATTATTAATGATTTATTATTATTGCTACCATTAATTTAAATTTATTATTATTAGAATAGTTCTTGAGTGTTAATTGTTATTTATTACTATTAATTAATAACACGATTAGGAATAATTATTATTAATAATAATTAATTTTTAAGAATAATAATTATTATAATATTAATTATTTATATTTATTTTTACTATTAATATTATTAATAATAATAATTACTATTCTCAATATTATAACTATTGTTTTTAATATTATTGATGTTATTGATATTAGGAACAAGCAATTTTTATTTTTATCAATATTTATATTAATTGCTGTCGTTAACAGTAATAAAAGTGATGATTCATATGATTATTAATTATTATTGTAATTATTACTAATATTCAGTAATAATAATGATAATAATAATGATAATGCTAATAATTATTATTACGATTGATATTAATAATTAATAGTAATTTTTAATATTAAGATTAACGTTTATATTAATATTTACGTTAATTATTGTTAACATTAATAATTATTATGATTATCGTTATTAAGAATTGTTATTGTAATTAATTATTATTTTTGTTATTAATTATCATAATTAATAATAATTAGTATTATGTTCCACAGTTGGTTAACATAACTAATATCAATAATCCTCCTACATTCGACTTTTTTCCACTCCTTCCCACACTCACATATGACAAACCACTCCTATGCACTCCCACCCACTACCCACTTTTTCCCACTTCTTCCCATTCCACGCCTGCAATATATCCACGAAAAGAACATGGCCTATGAAGGGCGGTTAGAGCTTTTGCATTAATGTTCATCTTAGGATTGCAAGCCTTCACAATAAAAGGATTACTATCAAAGAAATACTTTCTTGTTTGCAGACCTGGCAAACTGACCAAAAATTCGAATCCCAAACTAAACGATCCGGACTCATACCCGACCCAACATTCAAAATAGGCTCACCTGAAAGTAGACCTAAAACTCAAATTGACCTGAGCCATACCCGACCTAAAATTTCCTACAAAGTTGCTTATTTTTGCATGATAACCGTATTAGACAAAAAATCGGTTGACCTGAAGTCGACCTGAACCTAATTAATCCTACTGAAACTAAATTGACTCGAAATGTTACTTAACCTGAAATAAGACCCGATCCAAACTTAACACAACTCGTACCCAAACCGATTCCCATATGCCAGATCTAGTTGTAAGCTTATCTTGCAAATTGTTGAACGAACCAAAAGTAGACCTTTTTTCCATAGAGCAGACTTATCAATGTCCAAGAATTTTCATATTCGACGAATAAAACCACAAACAACATCAAATGGAGGATTTGTCCTTAGAATAGCACATGCAACAACATTTTGCCAATAAGGTATTTCCGAAATTACATCACCCTTTTCGATTTTTACACATTTAACTCAATTGATTACAATTGTTGGAACAAATACTGGGAGCTCAAGCTTGGTACTTAGACGGGATAATTGACCACCGGCCATCATGGATCAATGAGGTTAGTGAAATAGCATCAGGCTTATTTTGCAGCATTGTTTCATCGATTAAACTGGAACTGGATGCCTCCCTTTGAGGTGAAAGAGATACAGTACTAAAAACCCTAACCGAATACTGTGAATTAGGGCTCAACACAACTTTAGGCCTACTACTCTTGCCCTCCTTGCCATGGC
>NCQV01119619.1:4448-15201 GCA_002740545.1 Lophocereus schottii
TAAACTTAAAGAGAGGGGGTAAATCAGTCAGTCATCCCCTCACCTTCAAGTCCCAAAAGGTTGAGTCTGCCCAGATTTTGTCCGTGTGCTCCGAGGTGTTCTTGACCAATGCATGAATGTTCTTGACTTCCTTGGGACTTGAATGGATGTGTGGGCTTGCTGGTTGCATACTTAGAGCTTGTGCATGATGTCCCCATCAGTTCGGGGGTGTGGGCTTAGAGAACTCATGCTTGAAAGGGTTGGCTTTTCTTTATTGCACAACTTTAAGAGTAAGAATACATACCTCATCAAAGGTAATGAACTATTATAACTCCACCATGTTAGCATACTTAGGTTCAAGCCCTCCCAAGTATCTAATTATGGTTTGCTCTTCTGGTTCTTGAATATCACACTTGATCGAGAGTTTCTCAAACTCTTATGTGTATTCTTCATTATTGAGGCTGCCTTGGATTAGATTATGAAGTTGGGAATATTTATGTTGGATGTAAGTTGGAGGTAAAAACCGTGACTTGAGTTTAGCCTTCATCTTCTCCTAAGTTCTGATTTTGATTTTTCTACTTGTTACTCTTTTAGCATATACGTTTGTCCACTATAAGGTGGCGTACTTTCTGAGCCTAAGAGCAACCAACTTAACCTTCTTATCTTTAGAAACTTCCTTATACTCAAAGATATGCTCAACCATGTGCAACCATTCAAGGAACTCATCTGGGTCAAGTTTACCTTCAAATTCAGGGAGCTTAACTCTAAAGTCCTCAGAGTTTGTAGGCTGCCTTTGTTCTCTTCTTTCCCTTCTAAGTTGTTCTCCCTCACTTGAAGAACTCAAGGGGTTGTTTGCTGCCTCATCTTCTTCATCGTGGGCAGAACTAGTGGGGCTAGCATGCAT
Source organism: Lophocereus schottii (assembly GCA_002740545.1). Lineage (NCBI taxonomy): Eukaryota > Viridiplantae > Streptophyta > Magnoliopsida > Caryophyllales > Cactaceae > Lophocereus > Lophocereus schottii. Next base: position 5,332 of record NCQV01119619.1, read on the forward strand.
TTTCTGCTTTTGCTTCATGAAATCACCAAGCTGTTTTTTCAAGTACTCATTCTGAACCTTAAGCTCCTCATCACGTTGAGCATCCTTATTGATCTTCCTTATTAATATCTCATTTTGAGCTAAGAGAGATTGATAATTTTTCATGATTGCCTCAAACTTTTCATCCAAGCTGACACTTGAACTCATCTTGTAACTATGTATGGGTTTGGGCTGATTTGTGGAAGGTGTTTAAGGAATGTGTTTGGATGGATTTCAAGCGTGTGAGAGTAGGTTCTAGGCCAAGATGAAACTTGTTTTGATACCAAATATGTTGGATGTGTCATTGAACTCCACTTACACTTAACGGAATGCAAGTGATTAGCTAAGAACAACAAAAACTTAGCTTGAGTTTAATGAAATCCGAAACTAACATGGGATGATAACCAAGCGTAATTTTAGAGAAAGGAACACGTTATAAGCTAGTTTTGAGTTAGCTAAAACGTATGTAAGGAATAGATTTAGACTCAAGGGATTCCAAATGGAAAAGGAAAAGAAGGATAGATACTAAACTAATATGCGGATACAGAAATCACCACCAAAGACTAATCTAGGTAGAACTAAGCTTGTTAAAGGATACAGAAAACACCACCAAGAATAAGATTAGGGCCCTTAAGCTTAATTAGAATATAGACATCACCACCAAATCAAGGCTTAAGACTCACTTGATCACCACTCTAATTGGCCTAATTAGAGATAAGCAAGTAAAGTGTTTGGTTTTCACAAGGAGCAAAGCTCAATGTAATTTCATTCAAAGATAATCAAAGTCTGAGTACAAAATAAGCCTTCTAAAGGCCTTATATAAACATCCCTAGGTTGCCTAGAAAAGGTTTGGGAGGTTTCTTCAAGGTTAGGAAACCTGTAACCTAACTTAATTTAGCCTAATCTAGTTTAGTCAAACCGGTTTTAACTGACACGATTTAATCAAGCTAATTACAACTTTATGTACCAAAATAAGCTAGATTACATTGATTACAATCAGCCTGAGTAAGTAAGCAAGCAAGCTACTGCCTACATGTGAGAGAAAAGTAATAAGTAGCCTTGTCTCCTTTGCACTTTATGGCTGACTAATGGGATCTTTCCTGCCTTTCTTCACTTGTTTCTTATTAGTTCTTCTTGTGGTTAAGTAGAAAGGTGCATGATTATGTATAAACACCCTTTATGTTGCTAAGCATGTTGTCTAGACAAGACTAGATGGCTAGATGGCTCAGAGACCTCCACGGCATCATCTACCATGACTGGGTAGTTTACTGGCCGGTTTTGTGACCCTCATTTCTCTTGCAAAAAGTGAGCATGATTGGATTTCCTTGCATGGGGAGAAAGCTTATTATGTCTCCTAACTCCTCCAAGTGGAAATTCAAAATCATGACTTCATTCGCTGCTCCAAAACCTAGACTGAATTAGACCGATCAGAACCGGGCTCTCATTGACACTGTTTGTAAAAATGACCTTGTTCTCCCAATTTTACATGACTTAGCCCAAATCTTTTTACATGCCCTGAACGATAAGATCTTAAGGAACCAAAATATCAGAAAATATCAAACTTAAACCTCAAGCAGGCCTAAGTAATTAAGCGCACAAAATCGGGTACATTCTAGTTTAACCAGGCAGTCTAGACAGTTTGGATTTAATAGCTGATTTGGTGGGCAATTGAAGTCCTAATGATTTGGAACTTACTTTATTGGAAAGCTGATTTCCTGATCTTCAAATTCATGGCAAAATATTGGACTTAAATCTCATGGAAATTAAAGTAATAAAGGTCATAAAATCAGGCTTATATTTTGATTTGAACCCAGAGCCTAGTATTTTTGTGTTCCTAACAAAAAAGTGGGTTTTTCTTGGGTTTTGGACGTTGAAACCTGATTACCTTGAGTAACCCCTTAGTCCAAATTGAGGTTCATGGGTAGATCTCCATCATGTATGCCACCCACAGCGTCCTTTGAGAGCTCCACAACTTCAAAGCTGATGCTATTATAAAAGAGGTAGATAAGAATGCTGCATGGTTGTTCGGTAAACCCATGGTCAACAAGATTTCTCACACCCCTTTTGATGGACTTCCTTCTCTTAAAGGTGATTTTGATAGCCTTTACGTGGCTGTTCTTCAAAGGGGTGTCGACGTCACTCCTTTAGAGAACTGAGATCTTTGTTTTGATCTTCCAAAAGTTGAAGCTCTTTCAGTAGCTCCTCATGCTTCGATTCAACCTACTTCAGCTCAGCTGCCTTTACTTTATAATGGGTGCCATCTAAGTTCAGCTGACAGGAGGCCTCATTAAGCTTACTTTGCACCTCCATGCGATGACTATCTTGTTCTTCAGTAGATGTTCGACCGGAGTAGCTCTGCTGTAAGTCTTTGATGTCACAATGCATGCTTGATAAAAATTTTTGCCAAAAATTTATAAATAATTTTGGCCTTAAAATAAATTAGACAAGAAATTCAGTAACAAATTGAATTTTTGTATTTATATCAAAGAATGGGTACAATCTCGATATAACTGTTATAAGAACCAGTGTAATAAATCCCCTGGTTCAATCTTCTCGAATAGTCTTAAATGAATTTGATCTTGAGAGAAGGTCGAAGATGCTTAATCTCAATCAAGAACGTGTTTGATCTCCGCGAGTAGACAGCACGTGTTTAGAGTACTTGTTGTCATTTGCTAGGGAAAGATTCTTGGGCTCTTATGAGTTCTTCTAAGAATACTGACCCCTAAATAAAAGTGGGGTACCTCCATATTTATAGAGGAGGGGAGGCTAGAATAAGCCTTAATTAAAGATAATTAACTTTCTTTTATATTAAAGGAAATTGAATTTCAATGCAGCGTTTTGTGCTGTTGAGTGCTTTGTGTAGTGAATTTCTGCTAGCCTGAAAAATCTCATGGCTTTAATTCTCTTCATCACCTAATTTACCTCAATTATTTTTTTATCTAATTTTATAGGTAATAAATTTGTACAATGAAAATTTTTTTCAAACCAACTAGCATCTGCCCTGTGGAAAAATTAAATACCTTTATTTTGGCCAATTACAACACGACACGTATTAAATTAATCATGGTGTTCCATTAAATTAAATGTCTAATGAAAATGTATTGCGGTCAATTAAAAAGTCTCACGTGTCACAAATGATACAAAAATATGGGATTATTGTTTGCTTAAAAATGAGAAGTTAATTATCTTTAATTAAGGCTTATTCTAGCCTCCTCTCCTCCATAAATATGGAGGTACCCCACTTTTATTTAGGGGTCGGTATTTTTAGAAGAACTCATAAGAGCCCAAGAATCTTTCCCTAGCAAATGACAACAAGTACTCTAAACACGTGCTGTCTACTCGCAGAGATCAAACTCGTTCTTGATTGAGATTAAGCAAATAATAAGAGCCCAAGAATCTTTCCATAGCAAATGACAACAAGTACTCTAAACACGTGCTGTCTATTCGCGGAGATCAAACTCATTCTACAAATTTATTATCTATAAAATTAGATAAAAAAATAATTGAGGTAAATTAGGTGATGAAGAGAATTAAAGTAATGAGATTTTTCATGCTAGCAGAAATTCACTACGCAAAGCACTCAATAGTGCAAAATGCTGCATTGAAATTCAATTTCCTTTAATATAAAAGAAAGTTGAAATAGTAAAAACTCCGGTAAGCTCAAACCATGAACAATGACTCCCATTCTTTGATAAGGGTAGTGGTCAATATGCGTGCGTGGATAATAACTGAGGTGTTCACCCAATCGGGCAATAGCTAGTGAGTAATAGAGCAATACAAGCTTCCCTTGTTTAGCAAAAATACTTAAAAAACTGTCACACACAAAGACACTTTAGGGAGTGATTGCTAATGAAAGGTTGACATGCTTTGTACCTTTTCTTTACTAGAGCTTGACTATATTCTTTACTTGTAGAATTAGAAATTCATATACTCAAGAACATGGTCTAGAGAGGAGAGAATAGTAAGTTCAGGGCTTTGCTACAGTAAGAATAGGGGTATTTATAAGAGAAATATGACTGTAGACTCAGACGACAAATATAAATCCTTCATAAGTTCCCATTAATCATATAAGTAATGGAAGTCATTAACCCATCTATAAGTGCTTGGACCCTTTGGACCCTTTGGTTACTCACAATGAATGTAGACAAGGCATAAAGATGGTCATTAACCCTAGTATTTACACTAAACGTGTTGAGAGTTTGCAAGCTTGGAAAAAAAAAATCACAACTTTAAATGAAAAACAAGGCCATAGACTTCATGTTCCCCACTGGCCTATTTCATCTCTTTTGTTTTTTTTCTTCTTTTTTTGCTTTCTATTACCACTGTTGCTATTGTTAGGACACAACCTGTGCCAAACAGCATGGCCTACTCCGATTGGTCCTGCCTAAGTGCGATAAAGTCCAACCTACTCCTATGCCCAACTCCAAAAGCCCAGCTTCTAATGAACTATTATTTGATTTATTAATTTTTCATATTTTTAAAGCAGATGAAAAATTCGAGGTGTTATGATCCACCTCCTTTAAAATAAATTTCACCCTTGAAACTTTTGCTAGTCATTACCTTAGGAGAGATGTGGATGCTTCTCTTTCATGTGGGCCTCAATTTCTCATGTTGTCTCTTACATAGAATGATTAGCCCATAAGGCTTCTGCCAACGGTATAACTTCATTCCGAAATAATTTCTCCCATTGATCAAATTTGTATAGGTTGTTGTCTGTAGATCAAGTTATTAGCCAATATAACAGTATCATGCCTAACAATAAGGCTCAAGTCGAGAATATACTATTACAATTAATACATATAAAAAACATTATGAGCTTTTGAGAGTTGAGAGGTAGTGCGAGGAGATAATCCACTGGATCAATCTGCTCAATAATTTCATACGAAGCCATGAATGGAGGACTCATTTTTTTCACTTAACCAAATCTCATGATCCCTCTAGAAGGAGATATGTTCAAAACAACTTTAAATTGTAAAGGCATGCATCTATTTTAAGTGTAACTCTGTCACCTATCTTGAGTACCTTTAATATTGTCTTAAATTATTCTAATTTTGTCAACTGCATCTCGATGAGTGCTGGCCTAACCACTGAAGTTTCATCAATGTCACTCCAACAAAAGGGAGGTCTAGACACTTGCCTACACAAAGCCTCGACATGTGCTATCTTATTTAGAAAAGGGGGAAAAAACCAAAAAAAACAAACAAAATCATCAATAAAAAGCGCAAAAATAGAGAGGAAAAAGAAGGGAAGGAAAAGAAACACCCGAAAAAAACATAATAAGAGAGTTTTAGAAGCTCCAGATAGAAGCTACCACGGACGCCTAGTGGTGTCTAACTCGGTTTATGGTGCCTCTGCCAAAAATCACAAAAATTTTCTCAAACAGAGCTGATCATGGAGGATCCATGGTGGACCTCACGATCTGTGGTGGGCCTGTTTATCCATGGTTAAGGGTTTTTCATGCCCTTTGACCCACCATTTCAGTCATTCATCTTCAACCTTTCGATTCACTCTCTCTCTCTCTAAATTCTCTCTTTCTCTCTCTACAACCTCCATAACCATCCACCATCACAACTTCAATTCTTACTCAAATTCTGTCAAGTTTCTTCCCTTTCTTCTTATTTTCTTCACTTTTACTCCAAATATCCTTCACTTTTGTCTTTTCTTGTCATTTTTCTCTCACATTCTAAATATTTTCATACCCAAACCTTCAACAACGCAAGTTCACCTTCCAATCTTCCAAATTTTTATATTTTCTTCCATATTTCTTCCCCATTACCCTTCATTTTAACAAGTTTTTCATTTTTTCTTCCCCTTTCTACTTAGTGTTTATAACATTCACGCCTATCCATCCTCTATAACCATGACACCCAAGAACAAAGGAAGGACCATGTAAGAGGTGGGGACATTAAGTTAACCACCCCAACGCACACCGTGTACCTCCTGAACCTCAACCAATGTGAGAAACCAAGGTAATATTCCTAACCCCCTTGTTTTAACCCATTCAGAACATGTTGCTAGATACAATGCTTTGAGTAGTAAACTATTTGTTGCTACTCATTATTCTGATGAAGATTTGTTAACTCGATTGGGTTTGTTAGTTGTTTGCTCGGGACGGCATCAGTTAATTTTTAGATATTAGGGACCATCGTATCGAGACCTCACTCTTGAGTTCTTAGGTATATTGCATGTGGAGGTCACGAGTAGCGCTTATTGTCAAGAAGGATTCATTTCCTTCTGCCTTAATAGGGAGTTTTAAAAGCTTAATTTGAGTGCATTCAATAGCATATTTGGTTTTTCAGCAAGTATGGACTTACCTTATCACCATGTCCCCAAAGAATTTAATCTAAATGCTTTTTGGAATGAAAATTTTGGGGTTATTAATATGATACAAGTAATTCCAAAGGACCTATTATCAGAAATCCCTGTATTTAGCCCAGAGATTACTTGCTTGTGATATGTTTGCTAAGGAGGATAGTTTAAATGTGACTCAGCTATCTAAGTTATATTTCTTCTATAGCATGCTCCAGAATAATCGTCTTAAACCAGGTTCTTTCTTGATTAGCCAGTTATATATTGGGGCCACTAGTTCTGCACAGATGATTGTGATCGGGGGCCTCATTTTCCCTATTACTTGGTCTATTGGTATTGACTCGAACTCCAATGATAGAGTTCCCGATTCCAAGCTGTTGAACTTAGCTGGTTATGAACAAATGAAGTTTTGTAAAGTGAATACTGGGTGTGTTTGTTAGATTTATCCTACGAGCCGGCTCATGTCTCTCCTTAACATTGACCGCACCATCTCTTGAATTAGGTCAATCTTTACTTTTTATCAGCTGATGAAGAGTTGGCAACTCACACCACCTCCTCGCCCTACTTACCTAAGGGCTTCAAGTTTATCCCAACCATCCTCCTCTGATTTTACTAGTTTGCATGTGACCCTTCAGTTAATCCAAGAGGAGCAAGCATCCCTCTGAGCTTATATTCAAATTGAGCATACCGCACTACGTGACTTGTTCAGGAGATGCATGATTAGCTCTATGGGATGATTGCTTGCCAGAACCAATATTTTCAAGACTTTAGGGATTGTTTGGAGACATAGCATGATTGGTGTATTTATCAACCCTACCCCCCTTCTTCTCCCCCTCCTCCTTTTTTTAGTTGTTCTTTTTCTTCCCCATTGATTCTTCTGTCCTTGCATTGAAGACAATACTTTGTCTAAGCATGAGGGAGTTGTATGTTTGGTTATGACTATATGTGCAATGTGGATGAGTGAATAGTTTGCATTTTAGGTCATGCATTTAGGATTATTTTGCATTTTAGTTGATTATGTAGTATTTCTTTCTATTTTAGGTTTCTTTACTTAGTTTTAGTTTTATTTTGGCATGTTTAATTTTTATTTGCATTTTAGGTTTATCACGCATAAAATGAAAACAGCAAACAAAAATAAAAATAAAAAAGAACAAAAAAAGCAATAAAAATCATTTGCTAATGAGTCTTTAGACTAAGTAATTTTTCTTGGGTTATTTTGCCACCTCTTTTTGTTATACCTATTTATGAATAAAATGTTTGATTATAAGTAATCCATATCTGATAAGAGTTAAGTTTGACCATTATTTATACGGTGAAAGGCAATGCCAGGTTAACTTTATTCCCAAAGTCTTCTAAAGAACACTCTACACATCTAACAAGAGTCGGGAGTCACAATTAGATGTTTCATGCAATCTGACTATCTGCTTTACATACATATTGACTAACTTTTCTACCTTCCAAGTCTTTTAAATAGCTAAAAAGTAAGCAGGCATTGTCAAACGATCTGCAATCACCCATATTGAATTGTTCTTTGTGTCTAAGGTAGACCCATGGAAAAGTCCGTGGATAATAAATCCCACATCCACATTGGGACTTACAATGACCACATCTCAACAGCTATTTGTGATGATCAAACTTCACTTGCTAATAGGTTAACATTTAGACACCAAATCTACCACTTACTTTTTCATATTGTTCCACCAAAATCTTCGTCAAAGGTCTTTATATGACTTGTTATCCTTCATGTGAACCGAATACGGGGTTTTGTGAATTTGAGACAAAATTTTCTCTTTCAAACCCTTTTTTATTAAGAACTTATAAGAGCCCTTGAAAATCTTAATGAACCATCCTTGTGAATCACAACATTGGAGGATTTTCCAGTACTTATATCATCCTTCAACTTCATAAGCATGGCTCTTAAATTTCGAGCTGTAATAATTTCATCATCTAAGGTGGACTGTACTTTTGTCACCATAAGTCTCCCATTTAGGCCATTTCGAACCAATTTCACCCCAATATTTTCAAGGTCTTCTCTTAATGGCTGGTGGTAAGTTTAGAAGCATATGTTGTAATGTGAAGATTTTCTACTTAGGGCATAAGCCATTACCTTAGCTTTTGAAGTTTCGTACTATATATCTAAATTGTAGTCCTTAATGTCTTCTAACCACCGACTCCAGCTCATATTCAAGTCATATTGGGTGAAAAAATACTTTAAACCTTTATAATCAGTGTCAATCTTGCAATGAGCACTAAGTAGATACTGTCTTAGCCTTTTAAGGGCAAATGCAATAACATCTAACGTAAGTTCATAAGCAGGATGGTTAACCTCACAAGGTTTTAATTGATAAGATACGTAAGTGATCACCCTATCTTTTCACAACAACATCTAACCATACAGTAGCATAAGAACAATGGTTGGTGGTTAAACTTTTCTTCAACTCAAAGGAAGTGATCTCATGATTCGGGGTCTACTTAAACTTGGTGGTCATTTTCAATGAATTAGTAAATGGCCAGCTATGAATGACAAATTTTCCATAAACCTTTAATAGTATCCTGCTAAACCCAAGAAACTTTGAACCTCAGAGACAACTGTAAGAGTGCATCAGTTCAACATGGTTTCAATCTTTTGAGGGTCTAGTATGACTCTTTCATTAGAGATTATATGTCCCAGAAAACACCACTTCCTTTTACCAAAATCCACATTTTAACTTACTATACAACTTATGCTCTTTAACTAATTTCGAGAACTTTTTAATATGTTTAGCTTGGTCCTCCTCACTTTTTGAACACACAAGAATATCATTCATCAATACTATCACAAATTGGTCAACAAATACTTTAAAACATGTTATATTAGATGTATAAACTTGATTGGGTGATTAGTAAGTCCAAATAGCATAACCACAAATTCATAATAACCATGATGAGTTTAGAAAGCTGTTATGGGAATATCTTTGAGTTTAATATATGGTACATAACCTCATGTCATTCTTAAAAAAGATTAAGGCACCTCGAGAATTGATAAAAAAGTTCATCACTTCTAGGGAGCTGATACTTATTTTCATAGTAAATTTATGTAGCTCTCTGTAAGAATACACCATCTCATGCTACTGTCTTTCTCCTTAATAAAAAGAACTGTGACTTCCCATCGTGACATAGCTGACCTAATAAATCATTTTCCAAAAGCCCCACATCCTGAGTGTTTAATTCTTTTTTTTTTTTTTTTAACTCTGCAAGGACCACGTGGTGTGGAGCCTTACTTATAAGTGTTGCATGAGGAACCAAATTTGTCACAAATTCTTGTTCATGTGTAGGTGGTGACCCAGGAAGTTCATCTAAAAACACTTTAGGAAAGTCCTTAATAAAAGATGTCATATCTAGGGTTGGCCCTTTAATATGTTTATTCATAACTTTACAAGAAAATCCTTCACATCCTTTCCTTAACATGATTTGTGCTCTTTAACACATATATTATATGAACTTTCTTTTAGCCCAAGCCCAAATATTACCATTTTCCCTTCTATAGGATTCGTGAGGCTAATC
>NCQV01119622.1:3036-16569 GCA_002740545.1 Lophocereus schottii
AGCACATCCATCTCACTCCTACTCCTACTCCTAATCCAACTCCTAGTCCCACCGAAAATCACTCCCACATTCTGTGATAATACATTCTTCCATATGGGGGGGAAGGTAGCACGTCAATTTCACCCAGGGACCCCCAATATATGAGATTTTCTTGGATTTCCAAATCCTATTTGCTTCTACTTTTGTCTTGTAAGTTAATCGCTGTAGTGATGATCAAATCATTCTATGATTCTATCGCTCAGTTGAGTTGAATGGGATTATATACAACTATTTCTGAACGTGTCAGAATTGGAGTTGTGTACTTGTGATGTTTCTGAAACCCGTTTTTCCTTGTAGTTGACCAGCAGTGGTGGTTAGACCTAGGGATGGGCATGGACGAGTTCGGGACGGACTGAGCTATACCTATATCCATACCCATTTTCAAAAGTTATACCCATACCCATATCCACACCCATCGGATTTTGGATAGTTGACGGACTTTATTCGGGTATATATAGAGTGCGCAAAGTGTCACCCATATTCAACCCATATTTGCATACACGGTATATTTAATTAGCAATTTTAAGCGACGTTACTAACGTTCATGTCGGACAAACTCACGGAAATTAAAAATGTAAAAAAATTTAATTTTTCATTTCTACGTAAATAAACACTATACACTTAGAGTTTCATGCCAACCATTTATTTTTAGATTTTACCGTACTTTAGTCGCCTTTTGTTAGCAAATCGGGTACACAATCAGGTACGGATTTTAAGAATCCATACCCATTTTCAAACGCAATACCCATACCATCCCATACCCATTTTTTTAATAAATTTTCATACCCATACCCACTATAAATGGGGCGAATTCGGGGCGGATTTTTCAGGTTGGGGTGTAACTCCCTTCCATTGTTAGATCTAACAAATGAGTCATTTCGGGTATGGGTCGGATTAAATTTGAGTCGGATCATTTTTCGGGTTAGATCGGTTTGGGTCAGGTGAGCTTTGGTTTGGTTCAACTTTGAGTCGACTGCTTTTTTGTTCAATATGCTTGTCATAAAAGAATATGCAACTTTGTAAAAAAGTTCGGATCGAGTATGATCCTATTCGGATCAATTTGGATTTCAGATCTACTTTTGAATAAGAGTATTTCAGATGTCAAATTTGGATATGAGTTCAAGTCGCTCAAGTTAGGTCTCAGTATGGGATCAGTTTTGTCATAAATGGTAGTGGTCATCGAAACTAAAGAAATATAACTTGTATGTAACGTATCCTCTTTATTCCCATGCCCACCACATGCACAATTCAGCATTTTTTATTAAAAATGGTCCACCTTGGGCACGTCATCTTGACTTATGACACAGCTTCAAATAATCTTGAATGGCGTTACATTATGCTGAATGATTCAATTATATGTATAGCTAAGTTATAATTTAGTGGCAAAACTGCTACATCAAAACTCCATACCTTGCCTAGCGGTGAAATTTTTAGGGTATTGGAAATATATATATATATATATATATATATATATATGGATGATGGTTTCAGCAAGGCAAAATCAGTCAAAAGTCAAAACATTGGTAGTCCCAATTCCAATCACAAGCTTCCAATATAATGGCATCATTAATGAATGCAGTAAACGAGAAACATAGATGCTTCTTCCAATCGAGGTAAAATCATCAAAACATATGATTATATAAGAAATTTGACAGGACCAATACCAGTGTCCCCTCCTATCTTGGTTCATGTGGCATTATCAATTTCAATCTTAGTTTTGCGCATTGTGCCTACTTATGCAGAATGCTGCAACAGTTAGTCAATGCAGAGAAAGACCATACATATATGAGTCCTACATACCACATTTCTCCATTTTGAAACCGGTAATGGTTGCATTCATGCATGGAGACTGTAATTCCATGGTATAAAATTTAAAATGCAATGCAATCAATAGTAGAATTTCAAAAAATTTTCTTCTATTGAATACAGTTTCTTGTATGGTAGCCTACCAAACATGATATCGAGGTTGTACCTAGTTCGAGTCAAATACCTAATTACTCGAGTTGAACATGGTCAACATTTGGCTGAAACTTTGTATAGTTCACACAAACATGGTTCGTCTTCTCAAAATTTCAAAGGCTTAACCATCCTTGGATCACCATAGGCTAAAGTTTCAAACTATCAACATTCAGGGTGCTGTCCTAGAAGCAAATACAAGTCAGAGGAGCAAAACTCGGTGAGTACTATGAATGTGGGTATTAGCTAGCTTAACTAGCTTGTTTGCAGGGGCGTACCAAAGACAAAAAATCTCAACCTACATTATAATGCAAGATGAACAGTTAAGGAAACTCCTTGCAAACATGAGATGCAGCAACATCATGGATTCAACAGCAACATTATGGATTCAACACAAGCTATCATCCATTAGATGTTATGTATGCCATTGAAGGCCCAGTAACCCTTCCTTTTCTTGTCGTCAAGATGTTATTTTTTCATCTATTGCTCCAGCATTACAGAGGAATTAAACATATCTTCACCTCTGGAACGCCGGCCATAAAACCCTAAAACAAGTCTTTCTTTCCTTGTCTTCATTCTTCTTCTACCCAAAGACTACACAATACATCTCTCCTACGAGATTTCCGTAAACCCTCGTTTCAACCTTCTGTCATAAAAACCAAAAAGAAAAAAACCTGTGCAAACCCTTCTTACATTAAAGAGAAGTCTTCATTGTTTGTGTATTAATCTTCTTTTTCTAGTCAAGCTCCTTCCACCAAAATCATCATGGCGGAGATGCTTCTGATCTGACTTTTTACCTTCTTTGTTGTTCTCTAGCCTGTCTTTTATGTACTTTTGCTAAGAGGCTCGGAACCAACCTACTTGAGAGCCGGAATCCAAGCACTGTAGGATCCGGTGGGAGGATAAAAAAGAAACAGACTATTTTGTATCGGACCAAAGATATCAAACCTTCCGATGGCAGTAACCCTACTTTTTCTTTCTCTATAAGACTGCTCTTGTGCAAGGCTGAAAAAAATCTAGATAACTGCAGAAATGCCGCTTCCTATAGCTGTTGCAAAGGGACTCTCCGGAAGATTGATTCCCTGGCTGTTTATCAATTCACAAAACAATAAGGGCAATGTGTAAGTCATGCATCATGCAAGAACTTACTTTTTGTAATATCAACCACCTCCCCAAAACAAAAAAGCAAAAGAAACAAAAAATTAAAAATAAAGACTTGGCAAACAAGAATTTTCGGTTGAGTCAAGGTCTGGTTGGACTTCATTTTAGTAGGGTCAATTTGGCTATTAGCCGGTAATAAGTTTAGGTTGGTCCAGGTCAATATCAGGCTGCAACAATTTGGGTCCTCGAAAAAAACAGCGAGCAAAGACAGCATGAATATTGAGACATGATCTAACAGTTCAAGGATACCTGTCCTGTTCAGTGAAATCAGCGCCTGGATGTCTCAATTTGTCGTCATTTATAGAGCTGCTGTTGAAAATACCAAGCAGATAATCAAAGTGCTCCGCAGTCCTGAATTTGGAAGGATCTGCAAAGCCACAGAGTGTTACCACTTAACAAGAAAACAAGCAGTACGACTCTCTCCTTTTTTTCGTTCCTTTTTCTTTTATGGGGGGGCGTATTGTTCATCAGAAGATGATGAAGTAAGGTGTTTAAAGTTTACCTTCTGAAGCATTTAGTTCTTCCATAGAGTAGTCGATGTACTGCTGATTGTGAACATGTTTGAACCTCAGCTGGAGCTCTGAGAGTCGCCTCCTTTCCATTTCGAGAGCTTGTTCAATTTGCTCCTGCTCCTCCATTAGTTGCCTCCTCAAAAACCTTGGGGCCCCACATCTTGGCACTGCATGTGAAATCATGCTTTTATTAGCAATATTCCAATTGAAAACTATAGCCGATTATTTCTGCCAGGACCCAAGTCATCTTGACCGGCATTAGACCAACCCAAAAACTTCTGCATCAACACCAACCGTGTTTTCTTGATAACACTACTGTACAAACAGATAGGGAACCCTAATATAAGAGAACCCATCATTGCCCAACATCCACCCCAATCGCAATCCATCCATTCTGACCTAATCCAAAATCTCAAACCCAATCCAAATAACTCGTTCACCACATATTTATCTACCCTATATAACAAAGGTCCCAGCTGTTCAAGTTAAAAAGGACTAACCCACCCTTTCAAATGAGAAGTGCAATGTCTGGGCTCTAGTTTAGTCTTCGGTTTTTCATTTTACAACAGACGCCGGGAGGGCTGATGTTCACAAACAGAGTTGTGCCCGGCTTCTGTTATGACATATTTCCATTCTCAACTTACGTGGGTGGAAGTCAGGTTCTAGCTCCAAGTAATTTCCAGGGCAGTACATACCATGATCACTTTTCTCCAAGTACTTCCTGCAGAAATGCATGATGGAAAGGTTTAGACATGTTTCCAAAACAAAATACATGATGTAATAATGTAATTGCATTCATGAAAAAAAGGGACAATAATAACCTTTCATTGAGCTTTGACTTTTCCCGGTAGGGCTTAACAAGCACACGAGACCCACAGACAAAATGTGGATTTCCTTTGGCCAAAACAGTCCTCACAGTATTAGCACTTGCGAAAGTCACAAACCCAAACATCCGCTTTTGTTGGCAGGGGATCCTCACATCTTCCACCGTTCCAAAAGTGCTAAATGTACAAAACCAATGAAGATAAGTAAGAATATTGATCAACATAAACATAACAACATTTGAATTTGAGAAGACAAGAAGTTCCTAACATTGCACTACAAGTACCTAAAGTAGCTGGATACATCTTCCTCAGTGAATGTACTTTCAGCTGGGAAAGTTAAGTATATCTGCCGTGATCCACTAACGATTGGCCCAGGATCATTCCTTTCACTTCGGTTTTCTAGGTTGTAATTTGAAGCATCTTCAGCTAAGATCACAGAATGTTGCCCATGGGGTCTGCAAAAGATTGCATTATGCAAAGGCAAGCACCAAGATTCTGAATGTTAATAGAACACCAATTTTAAGTAATGTACCTATCAATGAGCCGAATGCTCTTTAACCGAGCAAGAAGTTTTGTCAAGCTAAAGCCGGCTCTACCATGCCTCTGGCTCTCAGTGAGGTATCCCTCTGCTTGAAGGGTCTTGCCATACTTCTCATAATAATACATAGGAAGTGAGGCAATGGAGACAGGATTCCCTCTTCTTGATTTCAACAGCTCGGTGATCTCAAGCTCAAGTTTTTCAAGTGACCCTGGTGAAAACATGTGATCCTCGGCCCCAAGTTCATTTGGGCCAAACATGGGGGAAAAATTCTCATGCCCATGTAAATACCGGCAGCTATTCCCGTGTTTGCAAAACCCTTTGTTGAAGTAATGACATGTCTTAAGAGGGAAATCAGGTAAACTTGGAGAACGGCGGCTTACTCTCATATTCAAATTACCCAATGCACCATCCGGGTAGTAAAGATCCCGGGAAAAACCCCCTCCCCCGGGGGCTATAGGATCCAACTGATCTTCGAACCCCACAAATTGGGCTTGGTTCTGAAGTCGGTAATTATCTTCAGCGACTGAATCTACGTACCCAAATGAACTCAGATCAGATCCTAAAGCTGGTTGCTGCTCGGGAGTCAGCTGTGTATNCCAGAATGGTCTTGGTGGGACCCGAAATGTGGCTGGACACGAGTAGGGGCGGGTCCCATTTGGTGAAAAGGCCATGTAATTCAAAGGCACTTCTGAAATGGTTGGGGGGTTGATGGTAATAGGAGGGGACATGGAAGTAGAAACTGGTGGTTTTGAGAGGCATCCTAATTGAAGTTTGGTTTTGTATACCAAAATTTCTAAGTGTTTTTCAGGGGCACAAGCCAACCGAATCATTTCCCGCTCTCCATGATCTTGTATGAGAATACAACCCATGATCTTTGTCGCTATTTCAGGTTCAAGCTTTTGAATTCTATCCAACAGAATTTTTGTTGCATCTGATAAATCCATCTCAAATCCAGGGCTAGTGCTCCTGCATATGCACCCTTTTTCTGTCAGAAATCCACCACCAAGAAAAAAAAAAAAAAAAAAGAAGTAATAGGGGAAGAGGGAAACGAGAGATTCAAATTAAAAAGACCAGCCCCTAGACTCAAATTTAAGATTCACTAAGATAAACCAAACCCCAAACTTCCCACCTTCCTTAATTCTTCTGTGTTTCCTTTGGTGGGAGGAAGGGGGGCGTCAGATGTAAGCTGTCTTAACCCTACCGATAAATTATAGACAAAATATCAGATGTGATAGTCTTACTTCCCCTACAACTGAACTATAGAGACCTATTTCTGTCAGAAGATTCAGAAATATATCTGTCTAGAACTTTTTTTCTGCCATGATATAAAACTTCTTAGATTGAACAGACAGAAAGACAGACAGAAGATGCACAACTGGAGTACCGGTACGTACAACTCTAGAAAAGCTGTACAGACAGCAAACCAATACAACTAGAAATAGAAATAATTCCCCAAATCAGAAGTTTTTGGGTAACAAACATTTATATATTAATTCAAGTTCACACACAAGATGAACACAAAAAATAATTACCCCGTCTTTCCAACCAGATTACACTGGAAATTAGATCATAAAGCTCCATCTTTCCCACCAAACAGCCAAAATAAAATTCTTAAAAATTCCCATAAAATAACCCAGAAAGGGGTAAAAGGAAAAAACTGCATGAATAGAATACAAAAAATTCAACTGTTCAACAAACGCACAGGGACTTATAAGGTGGTTCCCCTCCCCCCTCTAATTTTCATCTGTAAACATGAAAGGATTAGGGAAAAATTGAGTCCCAAAACCCAAAACAACACTTGTTCCAACCATGTTTGAACAAACCCACTTCCTGAAAACTTCATTTTTTATTTTTTTTGGGAAATTAAGGTCAAAAAATTCAGAAATTATAAACCCATAAACAAAATGTCAAATAGAAACCCTTTAAAAAAACTTCCTTGAAATAACATGCAAAAAAAATGAAACAAAAGGATAAAATTTGGAGAAAAACTTACCCAGAGATTTTGGTGACAGGTTGAAGAAGAAATTAGAAAAGGGTGGTCAGAAAAGGCAATTTGCAGTAACTTCCAACTCCATGAATGCTTCTAAAACAGGCTCTCTCCCTCTCCGAGTTTGTGTTTCTCTCTCTAAACTTTGTTTGAGTTTTCTCTCTCTAAGGTCTCTTTCTCTCTCTCATGCCTTCATCACTCTGCAATAGGGACATGATGTTAATCCATTTCCATTTAAAAGCAAAAAATGACTCAAATGATACTGCTTTTAAAACACTACACTCTCCACAGTCCAAATATCAACTGAATCATTTTTATTTTATTTTATTGTATATATTTTATATATGGTTTTTGTAATTTTTTATTAAATTCAAAAAAAAAAACTGTCGCACTATTTTTCACTGTGGAAATCAAATAAATCCTGCAGTATTTTCGCTCAAACTTGAAAGATTTGTTTAGATTTTCAAATTTTGTAACCGCTTAGCATATATTTGGCCAGATTTTGGGGGGAAATTCTCACCATTTTCTCCTAGATTTTCTGTATCAGTTTAAAACAATCTCATCTTAGTTATGCTCTGAATACATAACTAACCCCTCATTTCATAATTAGTAAATTTTTGCGAGATCTCTAGGGTGCTAGGATTTAGAATACAAAACTCAGGGACTGATCAGTTTAGTCAGATCATTTATTTAATCACATCATCTCATTTTACACTTGTTTGGAGATCAATATTAAAATAACTAGATGTTTTCAAAATCTAGTATGTGATCGTCACATAATTTATTTATTTTTTTGAAATCGTAGTTTTTTTTTTGGGGAGGTGCTCTAAAGGGGGTCACGCCCCCAAATTAAGCATGTTGGGTTGAGGCCTAAATTGACGGAGGAGGTACAAAGATATATTACAAAGTTACTATAAAGGGCAATTAAAATGATGGTATCCCTCCAAAATAATTCCTAAAATTGTCTGGATCTCATATGTCAAGTAACTAGGATTTATTAATAAACGTTGGTTTTATTTTATTTTATTATTATTTTTTGGCTAATATATGTTGGTTCACTTGGTCTAATATTTGTGTCCTTTAATAAGATTTCAAATTCAAATCTCATGACTGGAGAAAATTCATACTTTAAAAAAAAAAAAAAACTTTACCACTTATGGTCCAATTCTTAGTTGTAGTCTAGTAGGAGAATTAAAACTGTCAAAAAGAAATAGATTTACTAGAATTTAGTGAAGGTTAACAACTAGATATCCCAGCTTTATCCTTGCATTTTACATCTTAAAACAATCTCTTCTCTTATGAAAAAAAAAAGACATGCATGATTCAAATTCTATTGTTCTCCAATAATACAAAACCCCACTTTTGTCATATAAAACCTAGTCGTTTTCTTATAATGACAATGGTCAGTGGCTGCCAATAGCAACCACGTTCCCTTCTAATGTAGAGATGCAAGTACAAGATCCTGAGTTAAGAAATTTCTTGCTAAATCAAGAGGTTGTAGCGCAGTGGTAACTCACTTTGTCTCTTAATCAATTGGCCAGGGTTTCGATCCTCGACTTTTGAGAATGAAGATCAATTCTTGGCCAGCCCTTTACCCTTAAGTGGAGCTCGTGGAGCGAGGAGATTATTCATTGCGGTCGGCGGTGGATAACTTTGATTAAACCCAAAAAAAAAAAAAAATTCTTGCTAGAATTTCGTTGGAGAATACGGGGAGTGTGGACCTAGACTTCTTTCCTTTCTCTCCAGGATTTTCAAGCCCGATCCATTAAATTATCATTACGTTAAGTGACTTCTTTCCTTTCTCTCCAGGATTTTCAAGTTCGATCCATTAAATTATCATTACGTTACGTAAGAGCGTTTTTGGATAATTTGATGCGTAAAACCCAAGATAAGTGTCATCAGGCGTAATACAAATAGACATCTACAGACAATATCACAGCTAGAAGACAATCAAAAAATGGCATGCACATTTTTGTTGCTTGACTCTCCAGTTTCTTCCTTAGACTCCTTTCATACTCAACGACAAAAATACCCAGTTATCTATCCAACTCTAAACATTCTCAAGCAAACTTTGTAGGAGTAGGGGAGTACGGCTTGGTAATCTCATACTCTTTTTCTTTATCACTAGTATTCTTATCATTCTTCCACACCCTTGGCTTAAGAGGAATATAATTAGCGGAAGGCTCAAGTTCCTCCACATCTTCAGTAAAAGATCCGATCACAACGCAATCTCTATAAGGCTTTTTAAGAGGAGGAAAATTCCTAAAGAAAGTAAGGCGGCTCTTTAACGCCCCAATAGGTTGACAAATTGTTTTACTGTCATCCAAGCAAACTTGTTGGCCACTGTCTAGGACATCCTCAAGTGAATGTTGGTGCGTAGCAATCATTGAGCTATTTGTCTTGTCATTATCAAGAACATTTGCAAAGCTATCAGCGACCACCATAACATAATTTCGAGCAACATTATCCCTATACAACAAATGATCATAACTCTCCCTCACAAAAGACATCTCATCATCCTTCTTACGTTTTGGAACCTATGTCCATTTTGACATATTATCTCTGGTTTTCTAGACCTTAAAAAGAATGGGATTCCATCTTTTCCAAATCCTCTTTTGCAACTTAGCCCACGTGCGAAACACTAGTCAAATTCCCCGTTGACAGATCGAATTACCTTCTTACCATCCACTTTGAATTTAAGTCTAACAAATCCATATTTTATAACACTTCTTTTGGCAACCACATTCGGAATGTAAGTACCAACAATATTTCTAAAAGATGCAAATTTATCATGGAGGTGCACTGCAGTGACAGTGGAGGGCGAATTCTCAATGGAAACAGAATGTGGGTGTTCATATCTTGATTCTTTCACTGAGAAGGCATCGTAGTCTGAGTGGTGGAAAGAGAAAATGACTTAAGAAGAGGCTTAGAATTGAATGTCTTCAGCTCTCCCAAAATCGAGAGGACTTCTTTAGCTCTATCAATGACAGCCATGGAAAATGAAACTTGATCTTGATTAACATTGTCCTCGGAAATGGATAGGACCAACTCTTTCAACTCACACTTCAATTCAAGAACTGTTGCCTAGAGCCAACTCACCAAAGCTTCATCAGAGTACTCCATAGATTAGAAAGAAAAGGGTTGGAGAAGGCTAAAGGCCTTGCATTAAACCACGAATTACCAGAAGAAGGAGAAATGCCTGCAACCTAAGAAACTGCTGACAACCTGACCCTCTGCATCTATCAAACCACCACGCGTGAGTTGACAAAGCTTTGATCCGCGACAGCTTCTTTAGTTACTTGAAGTTCGAAAAGAAAGATATTTGAGTAAGGTATCGAATTTGAGTTTTCATACATGAACTGAAATTTTTTTGTAAAAAAAGCTCAAAATATTATGCACTAAAATATAGTAGTTTGACTTTTATCAAAGGATGATCGAAGACAAAGAAAATTAATCCAATGTTTGAGAATTGTACAAAAATTCCAAGTACCTTATAAATATGTACACATGCACAACCCCAACGAATAAACCACGATGGATGCTAGTAAGCTTCCGTGAAGTGGTGGAGGATTGCAATTTGATGGATGCGGGTTTCTTAGGATATCCATAGACCTGGAATAATCACAGACTCGATCCTAAAAATGTTCAAGAAAGACTCGACAGCATTTTTATCATGCCAAGTTTGTCTGACTTTTATCCGCACATAAGAGTTAGACATATTGGTGACTGAAGGTTGTATCACTTACCTCTTCTTCTTTATTTCAATCAACCCGATCAACGAAGGCGACCATTTCGAAGGAAATTTATGTTTGAAAACAAGTGGCTTTTAGAAGAGGACTGTGGAGAGGTCAGCATGGCAAGGCCAGGGATTCTCTTTGGAACAGAAGTTAGGATGTACAACAGTGATCTCTTATGCAGTGGACTAAAGCTAGATTTCATGACATGAAGAAACAAATACAGGAGGCACAGGAGGAGCTTGAATAGATACAGTGCTTCCGTTAGTCCATAAAAAATATAGATCGTTAGAGAGCTCAATACTCTCTTGTTAATTCATTGTTAACAGAAGAGAAGGCTTGTTAGCATTCAAGAGCAAAGGGGCAGAAACTCATGTGTATAGACCAAAATACCAAATTTTTCCATGAGAAATTTTGCCAAAGAAGGAGGAGAAAGTGGCTTAAAGGGCTCCTAGATGTAGAAGGGAGGTGACAGGAGAGCGAAGACGAAATTCAGGGAGTGGTGGCTAGATATTTTGATGAGCCGCTTAAGCTGACATCCGAGTTGTAGCTAGACCCAATCTTAGAAGCCACTGAACTTTGCAATACAGGAGGACAATGACTTCCTACAATGAGATTTTATAGGAGAGGAGATTCTTGAAGCCTTATTTCAAGAGTAATGATATATATCTTGCGGCAAGACATCCTTAAATGTCTTACCTCATCCTAAATTAACGTATTTAATAATTTAAAATCACCAATTTCTCAATTATTACACTTAATTCTAAATGGATAAGCTAAATTATACGTCCGCTACGCCAATGAAGTATTAAATTACACCATAATTGGACCACCTCTATTTGCGAAGGCATATGATACGTGTATCAGAAATGTAGTAAATTATGGACAAAAAGATGATTTTACATCATTTATAAGTCGTAATATATTTCCATTATTCGATTATATCATTTTTTCAATTTAAAAACGTTGTAATTCGATTTTTAGGCTAAAACAAGACACTTAAGAAGTGTCTTGTAATAAGACATTTATCAGTTTGCTTATTTCAAATGCATCCTCCCAAAGCTCAGGCCCCAATGGTATGTCGCCTGCTTTTTTTTTTCCAAAATATTTGGGAAATTACGGGACGTGATGTTTTCAGTTATTGCATTCGTTTCTTGAATGGCGGGGCATTTAATCCTAAAATAAATGAGAGAGCTATTGTGTTGATTCCTAAGATTGCTAGCCTGGAAAGTGTTGGCCACTTTTGACACATAAGTTTATGCAATGTAATCTCTAAAATCATTTCAAAAGTGCTTGCTAATATACTTAAAGTGGTGCTCCGAAGGATTATTTTAGGGTTCTAGAGTGTGTTTGCACCAGGGAGATTGAGTAAAAATAACATTGGGGTGGCCTTTTGAGACCATGCACTACTTGAAACATTGTAAAAATAGCATACATGACTATGCGGCCATTGAAGTCAACATAGCCAAAGCCTATGACAAGGTAGGGTGGACTTATTTGACAGCAGTTTTGGAAAAGATGGGTAGCATGACAGGTGTGACGTCAGTGTCCTTTGGGGTGTTGGTGAATGGTGACAAAGTGGGGCCCCTCGTACCAAGGAGGGGAATTAGACAGTTAATTTCTTATGTGCTATTGAGAGTACGTATTCTTATCGTCTACGTATATATATATTTAATGCGTGTATTTGTCATATATTAATTTTTTAATATATATATAATGATGTGACTTATGGAAGTACATGCTCTTAGGAGCATGATATATGTATTGAATTAGACGGCGCGTCCCTGCTTTATCGCCTTTCCTTTTTATCTTGTTTGAAGCGGGGTTTGCAGAGGAAAATTATGCAGGTTGAGTACGTCCAAGGAAGATCTCGGGGGTGCAAGTGAATTGGAGAGCCACTAGTGCCACTCACCTGTTGTTTATGGATGATAGTTTCTTATTTTGCAAGGCAGGTTTGGAAGAGGCACAAAAGCTTAAGGCAATTCTGAAGGCCTATGAAGAAGCTTCCACTCAAGCGAACAATGTTCAAAAGTTGACGATCTTCTTCATACCTAACGCTAGGGTTGAGGTGATACAGGTAGTGATGTGGTGGAAAATAAAAGGTTGGATAGCAATTTCAGTAGGATGACTTCAGTAAATGGGTGTGACCTCGATGAACGTGTATGGGGAGAGGGTCAATAGAAGACTGTGCAGATGTTGAAAACCGAAGCAGAGGGTTTCCTCGCTAATTTTCAGAAGGCAAACGAAGGGGAGAGCCAAAGGTAGTAGGGAACCTTGCAAAGATGGGCCAGGCCGAGTGTGGCAACATAAAAAATCAACTCGGACGCTGCTATCAACGCCATATATAGCAGGTAAGGTGGGCAATGGAGTGGTTGTTCGGGAGCATGAAGGGAATCCGATAGCATATTTTATGGAGTGCTGGAAAGGTGCTGTGGACGGCAAGTCGGCAAAAGCCAGAGGAGTCACGTACGTGATTCGGCGGACGCCATCTTCGAATCAGACTCCCTAGAAGTGGTGCAAGGTGTCGCACAAGACGCATCTTCTTTGACTGCGTTCCAAAAGCTAAGTTATGATATTAAGTTGGCTAGTGTGGTCCTCAATGTATTTACGTCGCAGCGTGCTAAAAAGGGAAGCAAATCCAGTACCACATAAACTAGCTAAAGTCATCATTAATCTTCATGACTTTGAAGCTTGGGTTGAGGATTACCCTCCTAGTAACCATGGCTATGTAATGTTTGACAAAGCAAAATGAATGAAAGTTGCTTCTCTCTGTTGCCCC
>NCQV01119631.1:4859-19074 GCA_002740545.1 Lophocereus schottii
TCGTGTTAATTTGAATTACCACGTTACTTGAACGGGATGTTAACTTGATTTAGAAATAGATAAATGGGAAAATTTTAGGAAGGTTGATTTCTTGTATGTAACATGACATGTCTTCGTTCTGATATCCCTTAGGAGGAAGGAAAATTTTTCAAGACTAGCTAATTTTTCCTCCCGATTGTTCCTTTGTAATCTCCTATTTTTTCAATCAAAGTTTTCTAGATCAAAACGTATTTTATATTATATCTAAGTTTTATAGTAAATTTACCCTGAAAAATATTAAGGCCCTGTTCTTTTCGTGGTTTAATGAACCAAACTTACTCATTCTCTCCTCTTCCCGCTCTTTCATACACTTAAACAAAAATACCACTCCTTCCCACTCTCATCCACTCCTTCCCATTCTTTCCCACACTCCTTCATTCAACTCCCCAACTTCATTCAACGTATTTCAACTCCTGCCCGCTCTTACCCACTCTTTCCCCCTTTTTTCACACTCACTCATTCCGCATCCATCATATTTCACTAAAAAATAGGGCCTAAATTATCAAACTACTTGATATCAGATGTCCTTATTTTCTTCCCCGGTTTGAAAATGAGTGTATTATTTTATCACATACATCTTATTGAAATCACCCAAATTTTACAGATTAGCATCAATGATGTAACTTGATTTTCATTGCATGATTACACTTCCTTTTTTTTACTCTTTATTGGGATCGGAGCTTGATGATTACATGGTTGCACGATCTCTACATCAATCAACACAAAAAGCGAAAGCAGTGTAGTAGTGAATAGACGTTGATTAAACACAAAGCCCCCTTCATCACGCAAACAAAGATTCCCCACATTTGGCAACTACTGTATGCTCTTCTAGTTGTGGCCCCTAGTACTTTGCCCAACTTTAAACTGCCACCTACAAACTGGAAAAAGTATTTAGGTTATATTTCACTCGATTTATTTTATTGTACTTATTTTTTAAATTTATTAAGAATATATTAATAAATTTACACAACATATCATAGTATAGTCATTACCAAATTGCAATTGGTACTAAGGGTAATTTGTAGCGTTAGTATGTTAATTGTACAATAATGCTTTGTACATGTTAAATTGCTAGGGTAGATGGTACTAAAACAAAAATGTGTAAATTAACAAGAACAAATCTGGCTTTTATTGATTAAAGGTGTGTGACTTTAATGATTTTTTTTCTTTTTTTGATTAAAGGTATCCGGTCAATATTAAATTTCAGCTTTTTGGAATTAGTTAATTTTAAGTTGGATTCATTTCAAATTTTAATTAAATATAATTGCTAGGTTTAGTTATTGGTTTAGGTTAATTTAAATTATTGCATGCCACGAATCATTCCTAAACTTCTAGTAGGTCAATTGGTGATATCATATATAATATATATATATATGTGTGTGTGTGTCTGTGTGTATATGTGAGTTCCAACGCTGTGGTCGCGACACTTGTCCTCTAAAGTATTTATTAAGATTTTATTTAAAAATAAAAATTTAAACAATATATGATTTAAAATCATCATAATGAATGATGTCTTTTGAACTGCTTCAATGAACAAAGAAATAAAAGAAATTACAGATATGTTAATATTGTTATTTCTAAAAAATTAAATTATAAGATTATTTCGAAAAATATTTTAGTTAAAATTTTAAAACAAACCATGTCTAGCACGGGTTTACAGGCTAGTATATTGTAATTGTTAGCATAGTTGTAGATTGTGAGATCATAACAACTTCTCTGGATTGTTGGGGAGGGACTGTCATACATGCATCATCCCCCCTGATAAAATTTTTTCTAATTATTGTCACATTTAGGTCAATCTTGTACCATATCAAATGTTATCACGTTTGACCGGTGTTAAATAATGGTACGCTTTTTCGCTTTCATCATTGTTTATTTTGAAGGAAACAAATATGATCAAGACAACTCCTACCAAAAAGACAGAAGGAATACACCAACTGCCAAATTTTTTTCCCGCCCGAAAGTTGGAAAACGCCTCAAATTTCATGTTTTGTTGCACTTTAGATATGTTCAGATCAGCACTTATAACAATTTATGAGGAAAAAAAGAATAATAAGAACCGTAAGCAACGTACTTGTATACTACTAAATATCAAAACAAACAGATCCTTATGTCTATTAGTTTGATTCACAACTCATAAATATGTATTCCTCTCTTAATAACGGCTGCTACCTCTACTATAAACCACTATCATTAATTAATGACACTTGCATTAGTTAAAAATCTCATTTTAAATTCATTAATTTGTCATGCAAAGGGAAAAGGAAAAATTAGAAACATATTTGAAGAAATAGCCAAAAAGAGGAAAAGGAAAAGGAAGAACAAGGCAGGGGGCGAAGAAAATGCCAGTGGCAAAAACCCAAACCCATCAATGTCACCGCTAATGAAACCCCCACTAATGTAATGGCGCCAAATGCACCATTTTCACAGTCAAGTGGCTATAGTACGCTCTATTCATAGGCATCATGGCTTCTGACTTGTGAGGTTTATTTTTCTCTTAATCCAATTGCATCTAATGCCATATTATGTCATTAATTCAATTTCAAACCCTCTTTTTGGCAAGCCTAATGTTCATTATGAACCCAGTGCTAAGTTTAAGGGTATGGTTAGCCACATGTATGGCCTTTTTTTTTTTTTAAAGCCCAGATTCAAAGAACATCCCAAAGATGATAGAATAAACCGAGCGCAATAGAAATCAAATTCAATAATAATACATGGATCTTACGCAAACATACATAATTTCTAATCCGTATTCTCCGATTAGCATTGTTGCCTGAAATCGTATGTAGTTTCATTATGTCAAACTTTCTTTCAAAATTATAGGCAGTTATCGTGAACAAATGATTATAGATCATGTTACGAACTAGATTACGAAGCGATTAACATGAGAGAATAAGAATGTAAAACGAAGATAAGTACCATACACTAACTTCACAGAATACATGAAACATTACATAATTTCAAGTAGTACTGGTATTACATTACTTTAGCCATTCATTAACTAAATGACGATTAAAAAGATCCCAGATATTAACAAATTCCCAACCTCCAAATTGCCCAAAAAAAAAGGGAAAAAAAAAAGCAGAGAGATGATTCATAATTTGCGAATTACATGACTTTCCAAGATTCTAGAGTAGGAAAGCAAGAGAACCCATCAAAGTCAAGGCCGGCCCCACCACCCTGAGCCACCACCGCCGGCGACCCCGCCGCCGGAGCCGCCACCTGCTGGTGGTGATCCAGCAGGAAAGCTGACGTGTCCAGCGTCGGTAAGAGGCTCCCGGGCTGCAGCCGATTCACCATGTCGACCGCCCTATGCGGCTCCGGTTTAACAACTGAACCGACCGGGCCTTGGCCGTGAGCAAACCGGACTCCGGTCACCTGCTGAACCATCTGCCGGAAGTTTTCTGGGTCGGCGGTGATGAACGTCGTCTGCGACCGTTTCGACGCCCGTGATCGGCGTTTCGCTATCTTCGCTTTCGGAGGAATGCCCGGGTTCTGCGCCGAACGTTTTGAAACGGTTTCGGCCTCCGACCCTCCACCTGAGCTCGAAAAGCTCTGGCCCTGGTGCTGGGACGACGGCGTTTCGGGTTTGACGACGTTGGCGAGGTCGGAGTACGGAGAAACGTCGACGGGGACTGAAGAAACGCCGCTGGAGACGGATATCTGAAGGGCTCTGGTGAGAACCTCGTTGTCGCGGGTAAAAGCTTCGGAGATCCATGAATTCTCGAATGTCGGACGAAACGCCCACGTTTCGAAGCTCGTCAAGTTCTCTGAGGACGCCATTCCCCCCCCCTTTAATCAGAGATCTTCGCAAAATGGGCAATCAGAAATTACAAAATCTGACCCAGATGATGAAGATTCAGATTTCAGAGCATGTTTAAACCTGCATAACCCACAAATTTCGAGTCTAAATCAAATAGGTTTAATGAAGTGAAGATACGAGCTAGTTGAGGAGTGAGAGTGAGATTGAGAACTGCATCAATGGCAAGAGTATCTGGAGAGAGAAAATGAGGGGCGGTTTGTTCGAAAGAGGGTGGGTGGGTTGGGGATGAAGGTGATGAACAGAAGTGAGGAAGAAGGAAACGGAGGGGGGAGATAGCAGGGGAATAAATAGGGGCGGTGAGTTGCGTTGGAGGGTGTGCAGCCGCGTTCATCGGGACTGGGACACGTAGCTTTTAACCATGGTTTGGTATGTTATGTAGTCCTAATGTTTATGTTTACCTCATCTATTGGGGAATATCTTAGGTGCAGTTACACTTAAATTTTACCCCCCTCCCCCCTTTTTCCTTGTAATTGATGAAATGATTGTAACTTTTTTTATATAAATACTTTATGAGTGATATTAATTCACCCATTCATATCCATGAGCACCTGCACTAGTTGCATGATAGTTTGAAATGGATGTTTTCAGCCTAAAATATCACCTGCATCAATTATTCATATGACTCGTCCCGTAATTTGTTTTCTTTCCGTTATCTATTCATAGTTTTCTTTTCCTTTTTTGACCAGCATATTAGTGAATAATACAAAATAAAAGACCAACACTAATTAAATATATTTAAATGTGAGCTCATAAAAAATATTTTATTTTGTGATCTAAGTTGGTGATCAACTCAATGTAGATGGTGGAAAAAAGTTGGATTGTAGGATAATCTGAAAGATGTAGACCCTACTTATTATTCAAAAATAAGGATCACTAATGCAAATGTTCTAAATAGGATAAAATAACAATAACAATTTCAGTCTCCTCGTATGTAAACTGCTAACAATAATCAAGATGTGAACAAAATCAATCAAATGAAAAAAAGGACAACTCTAAGAAAAATAAACATTATTGAAGCTATGAAACTATATATATTTTTTTTAAGAACAAAAATCAACTCAATATAAGATCGTTGAATGTTGACAATATATTTTATAGTTTAACAAAATGTAGACAAACTAATCAAACTAAGTGGAAATATTTTCGATGTAAATCTATTGATGCAAACATATATATTTTTATTTTTTTATTCAACATATAAGACTAAAGGACAATGCAATATCATCAAGATGGTAGCAAATCCCGAAGTTTAATAACCTTTGTACTAGTGATACAATGTTAATTATTAGACCTACAACAATTGACAAATAAACCTTACATATTACATAATTTTTTTGTTCATATTTTTAGAAGAAAAATGAATATGTAATTTATAAAGATTGTTATGTTAAAGAGAATAAGAAATTGAGTAAAGGGTGTGAGTGAAATTTTTTAAAAAAAGAAAGTTGTTAAAATAAGTAATTTATCAAATACTTCTTCAGAGCCAGTTAAATCAGATCGCTAACGCAATCAACTGCCAATTAATAGCTAATAGCTGAGTACCAAACATGGTCACAGCTCGTGTTATCTATGTGAGTATCACTATCCATAGAGAGACTTATATTTAAGTGTTGCAATACTTTAATTCTCTAATAATTAACAATAATAACAATAACTTCTAGTGTTGATCCCATTTTTTACGGAGATGGTGGATATCTAGATAATAGATATAGATAGGTTTATATATACAAACATTTATAGCCAAAAACTTATTGGAGGGTTAGTTTAGCTTAAAAGTTTGAATCAAATAGTACAAGGATTGCAACTATGAGCAATTTCATTAATTAACAATGGATAACATATCAAGTAATTTGTCAGCTTGCAAACACTATCAATGTTTGTTGAATTGCTAAGGTGATACAGTTTTGTGTTTACTATGACTTCAACATGTCTCCTTAAATATGAACAAATAACGGTACTCAACAACCACCTCTAATAGGAACAACAACCCCTCTAAGAACAACCACCTCTGAAACCATATTTACCAAAAAAAGAGAAACTCAATCAAAATTTTAAAATGATCGTTGAGAATTAATAATATATTGTGTACTTCAACAAAACGTCGATAAACTGATCAAACAAAATGGACGTATTTTAGATGTAGATTTATTGATGTATGTGTATATTTTTATTTTTTATTATAAATACAAGCCTAAGGAGCAACATGAGACAGTTAAGATGGGAGTAAAACCTCAAGTTTAGTAACTTGAGCACTTGTCATACAATGTCAATTATCAGATCTGAATTAATTGACAAATAAAGCATAATTAATGTCAGGAATAATTTTATTTTAAAGGATATAGTTTTGCTCTAGACAAAAACAGGGATAAGATGATGAAGAATTTGATGGCAGAGATGGCAGGAGATCAGAGAGCAGAGTGTGAGTTTGACGGTCAAGCCGCGTCGTCAGCATCTGTAGACGCGTTAACTGTGAGCCGCACCTTTTCCAACTCATTTATTTATTTCTAATTTATTTCTTTTCATGTACTCTAATAGTAATAATAATTAATGAATTCAATTAAGTAATCGTTTTTTGTTGGCTTTGCGTTTTAAATATTATATTATTAGTAGAACCGTTACGAGCAACTGTTTTGTGTGTGCAAAATAAGGTGGCTTTCTATTCTCAGTCTTACATAGCTGTATTGTCGATAAATTATTAGATATATTTACGTATTTTTATATTTTATTTATATATGTGTTTTTTAATATTTATTTATTGATGTGTTTTTTAAAAGTATATATTTTTAAGTGTATAATATAAGTTTTGTTTACTATCAGCATTGTTTATGTGAGATCACTAGGATATGACTGTCTTCATTATTTTTTGTGGGAGATCACGAGAATATATACTTTCAAGTATTTGAATCAAATATTAGTAGTGGGATCGTTACGAGCAATTATTTTATGGGGTGCAAAATAAGATGACTTTCTATTCTTAGGCTCGATTCTTTTCGTTAATAAATTTCAATTGACTAATTTCAATCAATTTCGATTCACTTTAACTCAAGTCATGAACTTCAATAAAACATATCGACTTTAATCTACTATTTTGATCAACTTCTATCAATTATATGAAAAATATACTAATTTCAATCAACTTTAATAAAAAAATATATATTTTAACCTATTTTAACTAACTTTTGTCTTTTTAATTTATATTTTTCGGCGAAAAAACAGATCCTTAATCTTAGAATCGAACTACCACTATTGTTCATGTGAGATTACGATGATATAATTGTCTTTATAGTTATTGCTATTATGATATTCAAATTATTATTATCATCATCTTCAAGAAAGGACGGAGAGAGAAGCAGCAGGCTCCAATAATATTCTCTACTTTCTAGAATTAAATTGGTGGGGTCACCAAAAATACAGATAAGGAGGTGTTGAGATGTACTAATTAATTTTCCTTTAAAAAAATAGGAAAATGGACGGCGACGTGTATGACCGGTGACAGCGACCGCCGAGATGATGACGCAAAGGATGATGATGATAATAAGATAAAGACAGGTTGGGCTATTCAATACTTCAAACTCGGGGAGCAAAGCATGCAAGCCCACATATGCATGGGCCCTGACTTGGGCTAATTAATCCACATATCAGTCCACATCAAATCAAATTAATAGCTTTTTTGTCTTTTTTATTCTTAATTAAAAAAAAAAATCGCATAAGTACGGTCAAGAGAATGCATTAAAAAATCACATAGTTATTCTTTCTTTAAATTTGACTGTTTCGTGATGCTGTTAAAGAAACTATTTTACCTAATCAGGACATGTTGTAAAATAACCAAATTAACTCATGTATATAATATCTATGTATTAAAATTAGAAGCTTTATGTAATATTGGATTGAGATACAAGCGGGCTTAGCTTTTTAATGCGAATCTCGCTTGTGTAGAGTTTAGACATATTCAGATATAAGTGGCATTATCTTTGCAAGTATCGCTATCCGCAAAGAGGTCTGTCTTGAAAAACCACTCACGTACATAAATAAATGATTCCTACGATGTATATGAAAATGGGAAGAAGGTCATAATTTACATGATAACTATGAACGAAAGGGGAAGGCACAAAAGTTTGCTCCATAGAAGATATAGCATGTAAAGTGATCAATCAAAACACACGAATATGCCTTATTGCCTTTTGTTCTTGGCCTATCTCTCCTCTTTTTCCCACATGCGTGAGGGAGCATAGCCTCAAAGGAAGAGATCATCAAAAAGCATAAAGAAAAAAGAGGCCAATGTTACTCGGAGTTCTCTCTCTCTCTCTCTTTTTTTTTTTTTTTCCTGAGGTCCTTGGACCGTTACCAAGACTTGGTATAGTAACAGATACATATATCGCTGACACGAATAAGTATTTGATTCCTACTCTCTCTCTCTCTCTCTATATATATATATATATGAGGGTCCAATATTATTAATCGTTTGTCTATAAGAATTTACAGAAGCATTTGACAGTCTTTTAACTATTACCCTTATTCTGATACGGTGATCGGTACGGTATTCAATCCACTGTTCTTTTTCTTTGAAAACGGATGACGGTGAAAAAGGGCAATTGGTGGATGAACGTGGGGCAATCTAAATGATGCATATATGATCTTATGCGTTCAGTAGAAGGAACGGATAACTAAAGAAAGTAGAAGAGGGGCCCAAGATTATGAAGTTGGATCCTCAATGACCACACGTATAGTCTCTTTCTCTCGTCCCCAAATGCATGCATGGAATTGAAGAAAAGCATAATTATTTAAAATAATTTTGGTTCTCACCCCATCTAATCCCAATGACGATTAAGGATAGGGACTCACAAAAAGTATGAAACATTTTCTGATTTTTGCTATCCATATTTAGTTTTGATTTTGATGATAAAGATAATAGGTGAAAAGGACTGAAGTCTCTTTCAATACATGAACAAACAAAACAAGCCGAGTCTCTTCTAGCTCATTTGAGCTCGAGATGACCAAGAGAATGGCATGATTCAGTTTGCCCTTACTTGGTTTAGGTTGGGATGAAATATGTATAACAGATAGTTCGATATATTTTCTATTTCGTAAATTTTTTGGGGATGTGCAAGAAAGTGCGAAGATCGATGTACGTGAAATTTGAACTGATTTTCTTAAAAACGTGTTGATGAGCTAGATATTAGAAAGTGTAAGTGTGCTAACTCTGTTCAAGCAATTACATTGTCCTTTGATTGACATGATTTCATATAGAATGCGATTTAGATTTGCATTAGCGAACCCGAAGGAAGGGATGGGGGAGGGGGATACACCAGTTCGCCTTAGTCTGAGCCGACTTCACCTTTCTTAGTTTTTTGAGCATTCGTTTTCTCAAAGTCAAGTTGCTATTGTACTGTATAGGAGTAAAACTCTCTTATCACGTCGTCAACTTGACCTGAACCAATTGGAATTGTTCCCAATTTATGAAGCTTAGGCATTTAAATTCATATGGTCATCTTTGCTTGTTGGAGGCATGCCAATCAATTTATTGGGCCTTTTGGGCCCAATAGCGTGCTAGACTTGAATCCAATCCTTTTACCAGTTAAGTTTCACCCCAAAGGCCCAATCATTAAATGAAGAAGAAAACATAAAAATTTGCCCCATTTCGCAGATCCACAAAAAAAAAAAAAAAAAAAACAGGCGCCATTTTTTTCATTTGCGCTTGTTTTCCTCGCCGTTGTGTGGGTTCGATCGAAGCTTTTTTTTTCCCAGGTTGGTTTACTCTCTCTTACAGTTATCTGGCGATGAATCCAGTTCTAACTCTTTCGAGAGATTATTATAATTTGTGTTGAGCTCAAATTCGATTTTTCTAGGGTTCGTTTTGGATCCATGATGAAATTTCAATTTCAGAGTCATGTATTTTAGCACTGTTTCTTGATCGAAGCCGTTTAGATTTAATTAGTATTAAATTGATCGAGCGCTTAATTTGTCAACTGTTCATCTGTTGAATTGCGTTTGCTACGTTTGTCTATTGCTTAGGGTTTGGTGGTTGTTAATTCATGCAAGGATAGATCTTGGACTGTTGTTAGTATTTACTATGCATTTATTTTTATTGAAATTAAATCAGAGCAATATGCAATGTAGTTATTGATTCCGTGCAAATCTCAACATTTGCGTGTGAAATATCTCCTCTTATTTTGAAGGATCATAATTTCTCCTTGAATTATCATTGGATGTGGGATATGTTCATTTTATGATGCGTGTACGTTTAGCTTTTATCTGGTTAGCTATTCTTATGCTGCGGAAAAACTAGACAGCAACACCTGTGCATTAGTGTTCTGCGTTGCTAGTTTAAGTTTTCATTTATATCTTAGTCGAAGACTGTCATTTACAAATTCTGGTGCTTTTTGTTCCTGCACATATGAAGAAGCTATCAACAGGATTTATGAGATCACAATATGTGAATGCACTACTTCACTCATTTCAGGGGTCCGCATAATCGTTGAGAAGATATACTCAATTAGACAATATGTGATAGTAATTAGACAATATGTGATTACGAGAAGATATACTCAATTAGACAATATGTGATAACTAGAAGATATACTCATTTAGACAATATGTGAATGCACTACACTTATTTCAGGGATCTACACAATCGTTGAGATGTCCATTAATCTGGGATTGAATAGAGTTTGTGCTTCACTGTCTGATAGTAATTTTGCAAGGATTGTTTCTTAGGGTGCGGGAAGCTCTTTGGCTCTTACTAGTGCATGCATAAGTGGGCAACCTGGCCCTATCTGTACTGGAGATCTTCAAACCAACTACGGGGCCTTCGATAATAGCTTAGGCTATTTCGAAATTTGCAGAGGGAAGAGCTTCAACTAGAACCGCATCTTTTGGTGGCACATTTTGTTGCTCATAGCTCTTTTCAGACTCATTTGCTTTATTGTGCGGTGACCAGATTGGGACAGCCATTCAGGTTCAGGATGCAAGGGCTCATATATTAGCTTTTCTATGACCTTAGTGGACTTGACAATGCAGGACGGGCATTTAGGTATTAGGGGTGAGGGAAGTCTGTAATCAGTTATCACTTCCAAACTCCCTTTAACAGGGAGAATATGGCATCATCCTGAAATCTACTCTGGGATTATTCTATGGCTGGGTATAATGAAATGCCTGTTGATATATTGTGCAGCGGATGTAGTCTGTCCCCAATCCCTACTTGAATATTGCAATGAACTTGATTCGTTATTTAAATGGACAAATCTTTGAATAATTTTCCTTATTATGCTTTCCATTTGTAAGTGAACTTGACCCCCTCTCTTTTTCCTGAAGTTGTAATACTAGGCCAACAAGAAATAGACTAGTTAGCATTAAAAGCAAGGAAGTTTTTTGATGATACAATGTGAACAACAGAATATCCAATAAAAAGAATTGTATTCATAAACAATAATCTCACAATGGAAACTAGATTAGCCGGTAACTCCTTTTGGAGTTGGTAATATATATTTTGGTTAAATTTGCATTTCCCTAATGTCATAGAATGTTCTAACAATGAATTGAGCTTTACCTCAATTGATGAAGCTCTGCAACATACGCTTGGCAAATGGTCCAAGGCCCTTATTTATGTCTAGAAACTCTACTTTGCATTTCCCGCCTTTCAGATGCCTGCTGCAAATTTCTTCTTTTGCTGCGTAGGGGCTGCAGACGGTCGTTTTATTGGGTGGCCGTCTTGTGAAATTTCCTCTAGATTGGCAAACTAAATGAGCTTCTGGTAGCTGCAAGTTCATTGCAGAATTGCTATCAAATACTATGAACATTAAAGGAAGAGACATTTTTTGTTTGTTTGGTGGATTTCCAAGATGTATCCCTTCAAATAGGAAAGTAAAAAGGAATAAAAGAAACAAAGTAGGAGAAAGGAAGGAGTATTACAGGTTTGAATTTTACATTGGCAATGAATCTCTTCGAACAGAAAAACTTCAAGTAGGACTATTTCGGGTGGAAGAAGGAGCCCTTCTGTGTAACTGTGTCTCCTCAGTCCTTATCTCTTTGGTACATCATCACAGCTGGACTACCCTCTGTCTTCTGCCAGCCTTTTTCGTCCTGCTCCAAACACCTTATACTCAGCAAAGGACACTTTCCGATCACCACTTTTTTCACTGAAGCAGGTAAATCTCCTGGGAACTCTCGCAAATTACTGCAACTATTTATTTCCAAACGTTGCAGGGAATGGAAGTTTGAAAGCCTGCAGAGACCAACCAACTCTGGACAGTCCTTTATTCTGAGGTTAGTGAGCCGAGGAAAGTCGTGTTCCCCCATGTCTCTCCACTCTTTTAAGCTAACCATGGACTTGATTGTTAGCTTCTGCAGGTTTGGGAAAGCAACTAAGTTCTCCCCTTCAGTGGAATTAGCATCTCTACCGAAGTGGAAATCAATTATTTTTACTCCAAGCAATTCAATTAGGCTGAGGACTTCAAGACCAGGTAGCTGCCCCAGAGATGGTAGGACTCGGCAGTTTTCACATCTAAAGAGGGTGATTCTCACAAGTGCATCAAAACATTGGTTGCTAATCCAACTTGGAAATTTTGACCCCCCATAGCAAATTATGCGCAAGTCTTGGAGATTTGTATGTGGCTGCAGATGCTCAATCGCCTCTTCTTCAGCATCATCTTCTGCAGTCCATCGGAGCTCTAAATTTGTGAGACGCTGCTTATGGCTCAGGTTTGCCTCCATGGCCTCATCTGGGCTTGCAACATATTCAAGGTTTGAGAGGCAGAGCCTTCCCCTCAGGTCATTCATGTGCTTCAGTTCTGCAAGGTGACATCCAGGATCCTCCCCAACAACGAAGTTTGACAAAGTGCGGAGTTGAGTCAGTGCCCCCATCTCGGGAGGCATTGAATCTAAACAACAAAGGGTACCAAGATCAAGGTGTCGAAGACTCGTTAGGTGTCTTGTTCCTCTGGGGAGTGAATTAAGGTGGGTGCAGTTCCGGAGTTTCAATGTCTGTAATTTCTCGAGGGAGTCCATAGTTTCAGGCAGCTGTTTTATGGGAGTGTCAGAGAGGTCAAGGTAACGCAAGCACCTAGCATCCCCTATAGAACTTGGCAGTTCCAACAGTTTAGTCCCACTCAAATCCAAAGCTTGCAAGAACTCCAATGAGATGAAGAAGTCGTAAGGAAGACAATCAATGTTAGACATGTGACCTTGTAGCAACAAAACCGCTCTGATCTGATTCTGAGGACATCTTCCAAGTACCTGAAGAGTATAATTTGTTGGCGAACCTTGTACATTTACATGACATGGAGAATCTGTTTTGCTTATTGTTGAGGGGTCAATATCACAATCATCCATTGTCACAAGGCGAAGTCTTGAAACACCTTGGAGTCTCTTGGAATGTCTAAATTTCATTACCTTGTACCACCTCTTCCCAGCACCATAATTGACTCTTGACAACGAAATGATGTTGTCGCGCTGAGCAAATGCTCTGAGGTAGGCGGTGGCTATATCCTCCATCGGTTCTTCCTGGATGAGACCGGCTGCCATCCATAATTGAATCACGGTGTCACCCTCGAGCTCGTAATCCTTGGGGAAGAGACTGCAGTGTGCCAAGGAATCAAAGCATTCTCTTACCCGGCCCACCAAATCCTTTATCCTCCTCACGTGATCTTGGCACTGCTCCCACTTATGCTTATGTCGCAATCCCATATCATTCTTCTGATTCAGCATGGTTTGTAGCATTCTGTTAACTCGCTTGATCTTCATCATGGTAGCATCCTGGAACGAAGAAGAGCCAGACCCACTGGGTCCGGGCTCTGAAGGCAGTCCTGGTTTCAGAGCCCTTGTGGTAATCTCATTGGCAATCTCCTCAGTTTGGTTGAGGCACTGTTTGAGATCGTCAAGCCACTTTCTGACTGCAGGATCAGACGCTTGTTTTTCCTCAGCATCAACTGCCGCCAGCATCAGCGACTCAAGGTCGTTAGCAAGGGATGCATCAAGTCTTGAACGCTGGAAGAAGCTGATGACGTCCGGGGAAGCAAGCCTGTCTATTATGGCATGCATCGTGTCACTCAGAATTGTCCCGCGAGATGCCATGACTGAGGAACGTCGAGGACTTCTTCTTCTCTGTGTTTTTTGTTTTCTAATGAGAGATGTATCACTGATGTAAGATGGCCTTTCCCCCTCTCCAATGTATATTGTTTCAATTTTCAATCCATAAGACGAAGCTTACATGAATGTAATTGTGTTCTGAATTTTCCCACCCACTATCACTCATTCTCTATTTCGCTGTCTTTTTTGATCATTTTTCCAACTGATGAAGACTTACGGCAAAACAAAAGTCTTTTGCGAAGTGGGGGGGGGGGGGGGGGGGGGGGGGGG
>NCQV01119649.1:0-17531 GCA_002740545.1 Lophocereus schottii
TGTGTGTGTGTATGTGTGTGCGCGTGCTTGTGTGTGCGTGTGTGTGTTTGTGTAACATTGGGTTGGAGCTAAATAATGCCTCCCCCTAATTGTAAAGCATTTGCCGAAGTTCATTTCAAGTATTTAGAAATGAGAGGGAAAAGTTCAAACAGTTCAAAAGGGATCATTCCTAGCTAGTTCTTGTTATTGAACTTCAAACATTATCCATTATGCAAGTTCAAAATAAATTAATTTCGTTAGTGAGGGACCCCAATGGAGGGCCTCATGGTGGTCTGCCGAACAACTTTTTGGTTACCAGAACCCATCTTGGCATCTATAATACCATGTTTACGAAGACCGCATGCTATGACACGGGGAAGCTAACTTATCCCAACATTAGGGTAAACCTACCTTAATTTCAAGAGGCAACCTCCCTTGAACTTGCCTTACTCTTTCACTTTGGGATTTTTTATATTACGAATAAATCTGTTGGGCTTCCTGCAACCCAGCCTACCTTAATCAATCTTCGATTAATTTAGCAAACACTTAAGACATGAACTACTTAAGTAAAATATTCAATCACAACACCATATTCCACGTTGAGAAATTCATAAAATCACAAGTTGTAGTTATGTTTCACACATAAGGTCATCTTAGCATGCATGATTGTAAAGTAACTGATAAGCATCCAACACATTTTAAAAGAGCAACCAAGGGGAGTTAGGTCATAGACATTACCCCAAAGAAGGATAAGTGCCTAGTTTTAGTTGAAACTACCGTGTTAGGCCTAAATGATAAAATTTAAAAGTCACGACATACACTAACTTAAGGGTGTCCTTACATCCAAAACCAATACTTCAAAATTCAATCCAACCACTAGGACCAGATGTATATGAATAATACCCTATGAATATTGATTTTCAAGAATTAAAGTAATTTATAAAAGGTTGTTTACTTAAATGAATCATTTTTTCAAATTTAACCCGTTAGGATTTAGAAAATAGTTTCAAATCCGTTTTTGATGTAATTTTCAGAGACCATAACTTCTCTTAGAAGATTCAAATTAAGATTATTGAATCCAATCTGGAAAGCTATGTTTGTATCAGGTTTCATTTTATGAACATTTACAAGAAACTATCGAAAGCCATGAAAAACCTCACTTCTTTCTACCCAACTATTTTTAGGTTAGAATTGCGCATTCTCAGGAGAAAATGTATTTCTCACTCATTTTAAGCCCAAAATTAGTGATTCAAAATTCATACAATACTGGACTCATAGATATGGATGTGTGAGGTTTTTATACAGTTTTTGGCCTCATCAAAGTAGTTTATTCTTCAAATTTAGGCTTTTGCAGGTGTAGTTCCTGACCTTAAGTGAGCCTATGATTCGAGCGTAGGATTGTTCGACCAATTCTAGCAAACCCACCAAAATCACTCTAAACCATTCCTGCGCATCCATACTAACCTAAAAATCATTAAAGCGTACCCACGTCCCCTTCCAAGAGAGATTTATAAGTAGAAAAGTTTCAAGCGTACCTTTAAGACAAGAAAGTAGGGAAGAGGCATGAATGAGTGCTTTAAATGACCTACAAAATCTATGAATCATAATGCAAGTATGAAAAAGAACTTCTAGAATTTAGAAAATAAATATACTTGCTGTAAAGATTATTTCTTTATGATCATAAAAAGAAAATTCAACTCACATGACTAAAACGCTAACTTCTCACTCAAAAGTTCAACAAGGGGAGAGTGGTGGCTTGGATGGGGTGGCAACAGCGACCGGTGGTGGGGCTACTGTATATGGTAGTGGTGGCCAAGGAGGTGAGGCTATGGGTTTGGGGAAGAGAGAGACAGGCAGAGATGAGAATGAAAGAGAGCAACATGAAAGAAATTCTAAGGTAGGGCACTGCTTTTCATAACTAACCTCGATTTTCCTAAATAAAATCAACATTTCAAAACCCGCATTTTATTTTATAAACAAGGAATATTAAAAATTAGAATTTAAAATTAATAATTTCTTCATAAAGCATGAATTGGATCAAAATGTGGGATGAGCTTGGCTCGAGATTCTAATTACATAAAGGCCCACGCTAAAATACTACCTATAAGCTCAAGAGACTAAAGATAGTTTACAGTTCTTTAAGAATTATAAATATGAATTTTTTGGGATTTTACAACTTGATTCAGGATACCATGAATTCTCTGCACCAATATTATATGTTATTTTCAAAATATACTAATTGTAAAGGAAATCAAATAGTAAAGTGAGTCATGACTCATCTCTATACATTCTTTTTAAGGTATGTAAAAGTAAAAAAATGCTATATGCATCTTCTCATAAGAATAAACCCAACTATATCGTGAGGTAAAATAGATCTCATGTGCGGTGATCATGAAAGGGGAACTTTGTTGGGAATGAAGATAGTATGTCGCGCCAAAATTTGGATAGCCGATCTACAACCATATCTATCTCTCCGTAAACAAGATGGAAAATAATATGCAAAACATCATCCGTGTAAGTATGAATATCACGCGCAATTAAGGTTAATTACCATAGAAACTTGATTTTCTTCTGCATAGCTTGAATGATTATTTCATTGTACCCTTCGATAATGATATTAGAAATTTCTACTTGAATTGATACTTGACTGCAATCTCAAAGAGCTCTACTTCTATAATTTACATAGATGTTTTACAATTGGAAGTTACACTTACTTTAATGAGTTTTTCCATCTTATCTAGAATAATATAGTCATTCCTTATCTATGAGTTCATTAGGTACGTATCAAAATTGATTTCAACAAGTCCTGTGGGAAGGGAATTCCACTTCACTAGTTTTAAAGAGGTGAGACAAGATTAAGAATACATCTTAGGGAATCTTTGACCAAAAAATAACTTCAGATTCTCCATTCTACGGAAGACTTGCACTAGTTAGACAAGCTATATGAATAAAAGTACTGTTCCCAAAGATGCTTTTTTTTCCCCTTTTCCAAATACTCCATAAGAGGAAGGAACTTTTTCCAACACGATGGAGGATATCCTATTGGACATTTTGTAAATCGCTCAAGAATTGGGTAGAAAACAATTAAAGAGGATAAGATTACTAGAAGGAACTCATCATTCTCTTCATATCACGTGCTCTATAGGTTACTTTGTCAATTTTATTATTACCAGGAGGAGGATAAGATTGAGTTAAAAACTAGTTGAGGAGGAGGCCCTCTAGCAGAAATGTATGCCCCTTGAATGCTGATCTTTGATAAGAAGAAGAGAAGATGTTTCCTTAGAGCCCACCACCTTAAGTAGTAGGTATTAAAGAATTTTATCCTTTCCATGAAAAATTAGGGTGCTTAGACCACCCCAAGATGTAGGTAGAAGAATAAGAATCAAACTTCAGTCTTTGGAATGCCGCATTTACTTGCCCTTACGCTTAGCATATTTCTAAAT
The DNA here is from genome assembly GCA_002740545.1 of Lophocereus schottii. Taxonomy (NCBI): domain Eukaryota; kingdom Viridiplantae; phylum Streptophyta; class Magnoliopsida; order Caryophyllales; family Cactaceae; genus Lophocereus; species Lophocereus schottii. The sequence continues at coordinate 3,423 of NCQV01119649.1, forward strand.
ATTGAGGATATAATAGATATGCACTTAGGGAATGATCAGGGGCTTGGCATTGAACCAACCATTTAGGGAGGGAGGAAATTATTTGGTCCTTGTGACAAAACCATACCCTTTAACATATTCTCCTGGGTAGCCAAATGGGTGTCAATGTACGTAGTGTGTATCAGTACATGAATCCCTTCCTTTTGGCTTATGAATTTGGAAACCTAAGCTCTCATCCCTTGTAGTCTCCCACTGTAAAGTCTTTTTCGCTAATTCCTCTAAGAACTCCCATGGTTTGGTCCCACTCTTATTTAAGAACCCACCTTGACACATGGATTTAACCATAGACTTCGTGGCTTGGCTAAGTCCTTCATAAATTATTTGGTATAGACGCCAACATTCTATACCATGATGGGGACATTGGGCAAGCAATATCTTGTACCTTTCAAAACATTTCCAAAAGGGTGCTTTTTCTAATTACACAAAGTGATTAATTTCATTCCTTGATTTCACTGTTTTACCATCAGAAATACTTCTCATGAAAACCCTTATAAACCCATCCTATGTAGAGGTTGATTTTACCGGGGGACTATGGATCCATTTTTCCACCAAATCTTTCAATGTAAAAGGAATGAAATGCAATCAGATAATGTCTTAGGGAACATTAAGGAATTTCTTCATTGAACAGACTTCCTCAACTTCACCTAGAAATAGGTAAGCATTACCCACTCTAAAGAATTTAGAAAGCATGGTCCCATATTAGATACTAAATGTAACTTGCACATCCTCAAAAAATTTTAGGATTGTGAATCATGATGGATTAGTCGATCTCAGGAGGTAAAAGATTTAATTTAGCTCCTTTGTGGAGGAGGGAGATGCAATACCCCTATCCCTAGGGCTAGAAATGTTAGTGATTTCTTAAATTTTGAAACAAAACGGATAGAGTTCTGCCTAAAAATCAACCATAGTCCTAGGCTCATAGCCTTACACTTATATTTGTAAACCAATAAATTATCGAAAACACAAAAGCAACTCTAATTAGACTCAACGGCTGCACCACGGAGTATTTAGCTCAACGGGCCACACATCCGGAGTACACAAGTTATGATGTTAAACAGAAGAAGAAAATAAAAGACAAAACTCAATAGATTACACGCCCAGAGCACTTGGGTTACATCCTAAAAACAAGATTTAACTCCAGCCACTAAAATCAACTGACTATCTAGATGGTTCACCCACATGGCCATTCAGAGTGACCGTTAATCTATATTCAATACATGAGCTAATTTATTTAACTTACATTTGCTCAAGACTTACAAATACATCACATTATATCATTAAACTCGTAAATCTAGGTATACATATATATGACTCCTTTTCAAAGAAAAAAGGAGGCTCCAGCTTGATGCATGTGAACCGAAGGCTTCTACCTGTCTTTTCAAGAATCTAGGGGAAACGGGAAATAGAGAGGAGGTGAGCTACCACACGCTTAGTAGATAGCTCGTAATTCCGAAAACAAAAAAGTTGCAAAAAATACCATAAGTAGCAGACACATAGAAGCCATATTAAATATCAACATATTAAGCATACAAGACTCCAATGTCAAGCTCCTTCAATTCTTCCTAAACACTAGGAATAGTAAACTACTTAGCTCCTAGTTGACTATTTAGTGACAAAGAATTACCTTGAAAGCTACCAACTTGAGGTCTTTAGCAAGAAGCAGAAAACAATGTACAAAGGGTAAGAAGCTTTAGTTGATCTAAGTGAAATCGTTATAAACCAATTTCTTTCTAAAGAAAGTCTTTTGTAATTCAATAAGAGACCTTCTCAAACAGTACACAAACTTCCCAAATCTGTCACTGGCATATTTTGAGAAATGAGAAGTTTTCAACTTATAACAAGTAATAAAATTACTTTGAGGGCATTGAATTCTCATATTAGCATTAAATAAGGGAGTAATATAACTCACAACCTTTTGTGTCCCAGGGCTCCCAAAGTCAACGGACTCCTATTCTCTAGAGGATAGTAACAGCTAGGATTCCTACTCCATTCAGAATCCTAAGGCTACAAGCCTCGGGGCTACTCCCGAGACCAAGCTTCAAGCCTACTTCCATGACCGAGTAATTTACAGTAGCACTATCCTCAGAACCCAAAACTGCTTAACTAAAATTCACATTCAAACACGTAAGAAAATATCATGTTCATTAAAGTGAACCTTGAATCAATAAGTATCGCTTACAAGAAACCCTCGTCCCATTTGAATCAAAGATTCTCACAAATGGTACTTTTCCTAAACCCCTTGAGTTCATTCAAAAATATTATAGTCTGAGCTAAGCAATCTTAAGTATTAAGATAACAACATTTTCATTCTCAAAAAAAAGCTAATAATGTGTTATTATTCACAAAAGTTGATTCTAAAAAACATCATAACTTCATATTTTAATCGAAAGGTTGGTAAATGATTTGTAACTCATAGGTTAACCAAGAAACGATCCAGTTCATGCCAAAGAGTGCTTAGAACTCATTTTTAGGACTTACAAGTTTCGTAATCCCCGTAAATGTAGATTCGCTTAAAAAGAATTAGGAGCTTAGGCCTTCAAACCAAAAGGACGTCTTCTAGGTTCACTGAACTTGTTCAAAGTTAGTAGAAAGGTAGTGTATAATACCAAGCTTATAACCTCGGCACCTAACTTCCATCGATTAAAAGGGTGATGTTTATGGTCATGTCAAATGTTCAACTTACCACATACATATTTCATATATTCAAATTCATGTTGATGACTCTATGCTAATGGTTCGATACCCATTCACAGCCTTAATTATGCAGCAGACAAGGTGTAAGACCCGTGTTTTTCATTTTATGTTAAGCTGACTATCTTGCCTTCTACCTTACAAAATTCGTCTTTTTATTAAATATACGAGGTAAATTATTATTGATGTGCTTACATGAATGATAATTTTATTAAAAAGATTAGTTTTGAAGATCTTCAATGATTTTTAGTAAGCATTAATAAAGATTATTAACAGTACTAAATCGAGTAAGAACATGAGTGCGATTAGATTGTCAACCTTAGACTTTGTTTTGCTCTTTAATAAATCGAACCTTCATATATTTGGGTATGAATAATTGATGAACAATTGTATTAATGATGGGACTTATAATAAGGGGTACGAAATTGGACTAGCAATTTTAGTTGACTCAATAATTGACCAAAGCAACAACACAAAAAAAGAAAAAAGAAAAAAGGACTAAAAAGGCGCAAAGCCCCTTCTCGGATTGAGAATCAAGACAGGGGGGTTCCTTACCCCAGCCCCACAGCCCTGGTAGAAAGAGAGAGAAAGAGAGGATGAGAGAGACTGAGAAAGATAGAGAACGAGCCGGCGATGGCGGTGCCTCACTGATGACCGCCCGGTTTGCCCAGCACGCCCTCGATAGCCTAAATTCAAGCATAGAGAGAGGGATCAAGCGAAAGAAGAAGCAGTGAGGTCAAGGTCAGAGATGGAGGCAACAGTGGGCATGGCGTCGACATTGCTGGCCAGTTGTCTGTCAATCGCCAGTGAAGAGAAAGAGAGAGAAGGGTCGAGTGAGGACTAACGGTTCCAAGAGTTAGAACCCTCAGCCACCACTACAAATTCAAGATGGTGAGTGAAGTTCTGGTCAATTTGGGATCCGATTTGCATGGGACTGGGGCATGGTAGTAGCAAGGGTCAAAGATCGGGGCTTTCAAGCACTTAAGGTCGAGCCCAAAGCCCTTTGAACGACTCTCTAGCTTGGAATCAAGGTAGGTGTTTCTTGCCTCCTAAAATACTTGTAATTTCAAAAATTGTTTTAGCCCTAAAATGATGATGCATGTTAGTTTAGGCTTAGTTAGATTAATCAAGAACAAGGGGACTAATTATGCATGTTATTTTTAAACTAAAATCAGTTGAGATAATACATGTTAGCTGCTGCCCAAACTGCCAGATTTGAAATGAATTTTATGTCTGAATATACTACTTAAAATAGGTTAGAAGAATTTGTTTACTTAGGGCAGAAAGTAAGGTCTCTAAAATTGTTAGAATTGGTGGCTTTGATATTCAGCAAAATTCGGTATATGTGAGTAAAGAATACTTCAAATCGATAGATGTTAAGTTTAGTTAATTCATGCCTGAAAGTAACTTCGAAATAACCTAATAATGCTTCGAATCGATATATGTCAGTTTAGTTAATCCATGCATATAAGTGACTTCGAAATAACGTAAGGATGCTCCAAATCGATGCTTGTTATTTTAGTTAATTCCTACTTAAAAGTGTCCATGAAACAATCAATGAACATTTTAAATCGAGGCATGATGATTTGAGGCAATCTAGGAATGCCTTAAAAGCAATGCATGCTAAGCAGGTAATTCATAACGATTCTGAAAGGATCTAGTAACCTTGGTTAATTAAAACAGAATCGAAACCGCTATTTAGATTAGTTTATGTATGAAAATGACAGAGGTTTGGCATGCTTATTCTTTAATTACAAATTATGAATGCATAGTTAGTTCCATGCTTTATTAGTTCATTATAGCCCGCCAATGGCCTTATTTAAGTTAATGCTACATGTAATTATTTAATTATGGATACCATAATGTGTCGCTGGTTGGACGCTGCTTGCTCGGTAAGTTTAAATGCCGCTATTACACATTCCTTGTGATTTTTATGAATGTTATGCTATGGTTATGGAAATGAAACCGAGTTGGTAGTTGGATGGCTTGAGGGTGAGATGTTGAGAATTTTGAGGTTCTTTGTGGTTGGTGTTGTGTGAGGAAGAAGCCTGGGTTGTGATTGACTGCAATCGTGTAGATTGCGAGGTCATATGTGGCTTAAACTGTTGAGTTGATTATGAAGTGTTTGAATGTGTTGCGTGCAAACGCGTTCCCTTTATGTCATTAAGTTTCATCTTGCGAGTGAGGGTGTGTTTGAAAAAGAAGGTTTTTGTGGTTGTAACTAAGAGTTGTCATAACTATTAGCGTTCAATGGCCTAGTTTAACTACATAAATACAATTCTGGGAGTGAATCTGCTAGAACGGGAAAATCCCTAAGGAGTTTAAATAAAAAGGGAGTGTAGTTGTATGAAAAAGGATTTTGCTATGAGAGGCGAAAACTTAATAGCCGCTATAGCCATATGCTTTAAATTGGCTAAGACAATATGCTTTAGACAATATGATATGAATGATAGGAGTGAACTCGCTAGAACAAGGGAATCCCTAGCATAGGGAATCAGTCCTAGCATTAGGAAACCCTAGAAGACCCTAACAAGGGCGATGGTCCAATATGTTTTATGTAGCCATCCCGAGAGTAAGAGCTTAAGCATGAGCGTTAGGTCTCATTATGGAGTTGAGAATAGATCTCACCCAACTAGTACCCTGTAATGATCTTATGCCAGAAGTATTTTCCTAATAAGCAAAGAAAACCAATTGGCATTTCACCATTTTAAGTATTTCAGGAAAAAGAAAGACTTAAGGGACATTAAGAGGCCAGATTGAATGAAATGTGATAAGAAGAAGTCAATTTACAAGTGCCAAGTTAGAGTCTACGCTTGCTTGATAAGGTTCACGTCTGCACATACAGAAGTAGATTTATGTGTTAAATGGCGTAACATGATGTATTCCTAGTTTTGTAATCGTATGTAATTACAGCACTCTAGTTCATATAATGTATATTATTTATAAGTCGCTTTGTATGGCCATATGAGCCAACCATCTTATCTGACAGTTATCTTTTTAACTAAAGTTGTCTATACTTTGGGATGTAAACAATACTGCAATTGTGTATACCGTTGAGTTGTATCTTTCATTCCTTCTTTGTTAATGAATTATATTGTTTGATGCACTCCAAGTGAGTTGCTCATTGAGTTATAAACTCTAGCATGTAGCCATTGAGCTTATTTTAGAGTTCTTTACACTTCTATTGACGGCATGGATTTATTATAAGGTTTTTATCCTGTGAAATGGTTAGTTTTTAGGGAAAACTCTGCCTGTTTTACCCCAAAAGTTAAGTAGGATTCGAGAAAAATGTAATACTTCTTGCCGTAGGGCCTGGGGGTGTTACATAAGAAAAGACAAATGGTTCAGGCCTTCTGCTACTTACAATCAGCGCCAAGCAGCTCTAATCGATACTCACAATTGCACGAATTCAATCTAATAAGGAATAGGGATGAATTGGAGCTAGCCATTGTCTAGTTTATAGAATCGGTCCACTCTGTACTGGCTCACTGAACCATTTAGCCAACTCCCTTCTTTCCTACCCAGTTCATAAATAGACATACATAGTAGAAATAAAAACGATAAACGTAACAACCTGACTTAAGATAGGAATATCACTATCATAATCCAACAGTAACTAAAACTGACTACACAAAAACAACTCAACACGTCACAACACCATCAACTCAACATTCATAAACCCCAGCTTCCTTGTCACAACACCACCCATAAAGTTCACCTCAATTTCATGCCAGTATCACGCCGAATAACGCATTCCACCTTCTTACATCTTCCAAATCCAAAAATCACCATAAATTCATTGGGACATTTGCCAACCCTTTTCATGGCTAAATCCAAAAGAAGAACAAATGGTTTGAAATTACTAGTAATTTAAATGATTGAGAATCACCAATAGTAATTCCAAGTAATTGAACTCAGGTTAAGGTTGATTTGGACAAATCTAGGCCGATTACTCTCTTTTCTACCACTACTGTCGCCCCGCACATCCCTCGGCCTCACCATGGTCATTGGCTTTGAGCTCATCTGCTAACAGTGGTGGTGGCAGTGGCAGTGTGGACGAGCTTTGGTGGTTTGAACCTAAAGTCTTCATCTTTATGCTGCAGCACTAGCAGACTTCCTTCTCCATTGCGATAGGCTGCACACACATCCTCCGACCTCCTCTCTGTCACTGTCCACCATCACTGCAACTCTGTCTCTCTCTCTCTCTCTCTCTTTCTCTCGGGTTGGGGCTCGATGAGGGTAAGAAGAGGAGCAGATCCTCCTCCCCTTTCTGTGCCTATCGAGTCCTTTTTCCCCCTAACTCACTTTGACCGAATTGGGTAGTTTAATACACTAATTATCTTTATTTTGCCTCACATCAAGTAGCAAAACTAGTGTAGCCAATCTCACCAATTACATGCAATCACACATTGAACTAATTTTAACTAAACTTAGTAATTTCATAATAAGTCAACAAAACTCCAAAATTTAGTTCACATAAATAATTAGACAATTAGCAAGTAAAATTACTCTATAACATAATAAAAATTAACTAATAAATAGTTAATCTAATTAGTTAGTTTCATTGTCGAAATTCTAAACTTTACGTTATAGTAAAACATAATGCTCACATACACATGACATAACCACTCAACTTAACAATGGAATCCCAACATTAAATCTCTATTAGATATAGGTTTCAAATCAGAAAAGGAAGTTTACAGCATCGAGCCACTCCTTGCCAATCCTCTTTAAGCAGCTGCTCACTCTATTAAGGCTTCCACGGCAAATCACATGTAAAAGGGCAAATGCGTTGGCATGGATAACAATATCAAATCTTATTTTAAAATGGATAAAAACCTTCAATCTTATATCTAAGCACTACCTGTATAGCAACCAACAGCTCCATCTATATGCATTAATACTGTAACGCCCCCAGTTTCCAATATCTAATTAGTTTAACCTAATTGTTCCTAAATTATTGATTAGCAGTGGAAGTCCTTTGATTAGAGGTGTTACTGCCGTTCTGTAATGGAACAAGGCTTGCTGAAATTACGGGAATTATGACAAACTTGCAATAACATACTTTCAACCATTTAAATAAGTTGTGATGCAGTTGTAAATTTAATATACGAGTACAATATACTAGTAATTGGAAATGTTCAAAAGATTACACAACCCTTAGATATACTTAAGGTGCCAGCTAGCCTATAACTCACTGTAAGCTCTTGGCTAGCGAAACTCCAGCAAAAGAACTAGGGCTCTTCGTCACCTCTTACTATTCTCTGCCTTGCCAGGACGACTGTTTATTGATCCCTTACCTAAAACAGAAAACATAAAAACATTCGAAATATGAGTCGAAGTTCAGCACACATATTCCTATGTAGTAAAATAAGCTTCGAGTTAAATTAGTTGGACGCCCGTATTTTAAAACATTCTGCTTTGCAAACAGGAGAGAGAGAATGTCTAATTAAAATTGATTTGCCATTTATTATCTGGAAGTGGATCCCCTTGTTGATGTTTTTATCGATCTTGAGATAGGTGCATACCTCCCAAGCTGATCGGAAAGCCTGAGTTGCAGCCGCGCGGGTAAATTGAAGGACATACGCTCTGATAATTGATAATTGATGGGGCCACTTGATTATATGACAAAATTTTGTTTAAAAGGATTCATTACTTGTTTATCATATTGATGTGCATAATTTGAAAAACATGTGAATTTTCGAATAGCACAAACAATGTACGTACTGGGTTTTTGAAAATCTCTCTCTCTCTTTGATTGAAAATCGATGCTAGCAGCTTGAAGTGACTGATTTAGCCTCACTTCTGCTCCAAATATGTAATTTTTCCTTGATTAGTGAAAGGTTAAGGGAACTTCATTAAATTTCTTGGTTTATCACATGATTTAAATGGTCCTGCTGGGGCTCCTCGTTTACCCGGTTACTGGAACCTTGGGGTTCATCTTCTTTGTTATTCTGATTGTCCTTCACAGGCTCTAACAAACTGTAACACTAAACGACATAAGTAAAATTTATTTTCTTAATTTGCATAACAATATCACAAGGTAATAATCATTCAGAATCAAAATGCAACTTAACTCGAACAGTAGCTTTATTGCATGCACATATACATATATATACATTTAGAAAGTTCATACAAGGTCAAAAGAATATTACAGTACTTCATATTAACCTTGCCTGCCTCCTAACCGAGGCTCCTAATCTAATCACTAATTGAAGTTGTCTTATCAAGTCAATTCCGCCTCAAACCCCAAAAAAGAAAGGCGGAAACCTTGCCATTGCTGGTTAAATCAACCTACCTATCTGCACCATGTATACATGCCTTTAACCAAAAAATATCATATTGCACCAGCAGCCGGAAGCAAAATAACCCAAAAAAAACCTAAACCATAAACAGGGGTAAGGCTATACCTAACGGTCCCGAGAGGGATCGTAATCCGGGTCAGAGGAATCGTCATCCTCCTTCCCTAAGTCGGAGTCCTGTATTTTAGAGTCCTCTCCCTCAGGATCACTTCCATCACCCACTGCCCCCTCCTCTACAGGCTCATTCTCTCCCACTTCTTCCTCAGGCTCCTGCTCATCCTGGTCTAGCTCCCTCTCCCCCTCACCCGAGCTCACTTCTATGATCTCTGGAGAGCTCGGTACATCCTCAACTATATGAACTTCCTCCTCTAAGCCAGCCTGCGAAGGGCCAAGTGGCGGCTGAATAGGAGGTTGCGGCGGCGGTGGCCCTTGAGTCGGTGGGGGTGGGGGTGGAACAATAGGGGGATACATAGCCAGTGTAGGGAATATGCATGGGAAGATATCATACAAAATGCCCTGCGGGTCAAACTTCTCTCGCAATGACAACGCCCTCGTAATCACATGCCAAGCTCTTAGAATCTGGAACCCCTCCGCATTAGGCCCTAGGTCTCCAGTAACCATAAAGTTATGGTATCATAATCTGAACTCGTGCCAGGGCGCAAAAAGAGGTAGGGACCACAGTAGTCTACGTGCACGGGCCAACACATCATGAATTTCAAAAAATGGCTTCTCCTGTATATGATCCACCATGGCCTCATGCATGATGGAGATATGAGCCGCCACAGCAGTCTGCGGTGCCATGTGGATGTTATATGGCTCCGCTGGCACTCTTGGATGGGCCATCTAAACAAACAAACAGGGAGAGAGAGTATAAGCTACATTAACTTAATTTACTTATACTATTATGACAGACATATGCATCCTAGTTTTTCAAGCGTCCTGTGCTCACAGTGATCGCTAACCTGGCTTTGATACCACAACTATAATGCCCCCAATTTCCAATGCCTAATTAGTTTAACCCAATTATTCCGAAATTATTGATTAGCAATGGAAGCCCATTGATTGGAGGCGTTACTATCGTTCCGTAATGGAACAAGGTTTGCTGAAATTACGGGAATTATGACAAACTTGGAATAACATACTTTTAACCATTTAAATAAGTTGTGATGCACCTGTAAATTTAATATACGAGTACAATATAGTAGTAATTGGCAATATTCAAAAGATTACACAACCCTTAGATACTTAAGGTGCTAGCTAGCCTATGAATCACTATGAGCTCTTAGCTAGCGAAACTCCAGCAAAAGAATTGGGGCTCTACTTCACTTCTTACTCTTCTCTGGTTTGCTAGGAGGACTGTTTACTGATCCCTTACCTAAAATAGAAAATATAAAAACATTTGAAATATGAACCGAAACTCAGTACGTATATTCCTATACAGTAAAATAAGCTTTGAGTTAAATTAGTTGGGCACCCGCATTTCAAAACATTTTGCTTTGCAAATAGGGGAGAGAGAATGTATAATTAGAATTGATTTGCCAGTTATTATCTTGAAGTGGACCCCCTTGTTGATGTCTGTATAAATCTTGAGATAGGTGCATACCTCCCAGGCCGATCAGAAAGCCTAAGTTACAGCCGCGCCGGTAAATTGAAAGACATAAGTCCTGATGATTGATAATTAATGGGGCCACCTGATTATATGACAAAAGTTTGTTTAAAATGATTCATTACATGATTATCATATTAATTTTGCATAAGTTGAAAAACATGTGAATTTTTGAAGAGCACCGGCAATGCACGTACCTGGTTTTTGAGAATCTCTCTTCCTTTGATTGAAAATCATTGCTGGCAGCTTGAAGCGAATGATGTGACCTCACTTCTTCTCCAAATATGTAATTTTTCCTTGATTAGTGAAAGGTTAAGGGAACTTTATTAAATTTCTTAGTTTATCATATGATTTAAATTCTCTTGAATTCTCTCTTCATGGTGCATGTAGCCCTTTTTCTTAAGTCACTTGGATTCCATTTTATTTGGTTACTCCTTTCACGACTAATGACCCTCTTAACGTGTATAACAGTAATGTAAGAGTACAGTTTAGCCCGGGTTCGTTATTGATGATGCCATTGATCATGGTTGTTGTTGACATCGGCGGTATCACTATTTCTGTTATTATTACCATTATTATTATCATTATTATTATTATTATTATTATTATTATTATTATTATTATTATTATTACTCTTATTATTATTATTATTATTATTGTTTGCATGATTATTACGACAACTTTAAAATACCAAGTAGCTTGGATAAATTTGCATGATTAAATAGCCGCTTCCAGTTGTAATAATAATATCCAGTTGTAATAATTATAGAAGTACATCATTAGGATTACAACTGGATATTATTATTATGATTATTATGATTATATGATTATTATCATTGTTGTTATTGCGGCTATTGTTAAATTAATATTATTATGGCTATCGTTCCACTCTTTAATGATTTATTACTTGCGATATGTTTGAAGGCGATTCAACTTTATGGGATCATGCTCAAGTTGGATACTAATCATAACATCGCTTATTAACGGAATAAATTATACTACTCAACCCTTTTCCATTATTTATACTTGAAAATAAACTTCGCCATAGTCTAGACGATAGCATAACGTACAAGATTATTTTTCCTTTTTGCCGTCCTGTTATCATCGAGATTTTCTTAAATGCTAAACGCCCCAATAAGAGGTAAATCTCATCCACATATACGTTAACATTCCCTTAAACTCCATTATTTAACTACCACATAAATTAAATCCAAGCATGTATTTTGTTTTTACAACACAACCCTTAATCACCTCCTCATAAGCAACATACACCCACATATAAGTATACATGCTCTATGTAAACATCAATTAGCCCATCTTTACAACATAATCCTTAATCACCTCCTCATAAGCCACATACACACACATATAAGTATACATGCTCTATATAAACATCAATTAGCCCATCGAAATCCTTAGAATTCACATAATTAACTCAAACATACCTCAACCCTAACCTTAATCATCAACCCATAATCAAGACATTGAAACCATATTATACACATATATAACTCATAAATTTCTCTAAATTTTTCTTGAACCAATTAATTAATTATCATCAAATCATCCTAATCAACTAAAACCAAGCATCATCCTCAACCTCACTCATCACCTTTCTCACTTTAGAACTCAATCCAACCATCCAAAATAATTCAAGAAACTCACAAATAAACACTTATTGATGATATTTACACCATCTACAACTAAAATTTCAGCAAAAAGGATCAAAATTGAATGAAGTGGGAGTTAGGGTTCTCACTTATCAACCCACTAAATCACTCAAAAAACACACAAAGTAGGGGCGGAAACCAGCGGGGGGCGGAAACTGGCGGGAGGCGGTGGCCCTAGGACGACCGGCGACCAAGGAAGGGACGGCGGCTGGCTCCGGTGACAACGAACGGCCGGCGGATGGTGGTCGAGTAGCGGCAGCACTGGCGCAGAACAGGGGAGCGAAACGGGGGGTGGTGCGTCTGGCCAGAAAAGAAGGCAGGGGGGTTTGTTTAGATTTTGTTATGTTTTTACTTTAGGTGATTTACTTAGTTATCAACTTCGATAATTTTATTTACTCTTTTTCTTTTTTTTCCTCTTTTATTTCATGACACATACCCCTTTCTAGATTTATCCCATAATTATCCCATCCCCTTTTTATTTCTTGATTTATTAATGTGTATATATAGATATAATTATGTATTTATATAGATATAATTGAAGTAGTCATTTTAGCTAGAATTGGTAAATTTAAATCTTACACTACCTAGATATAAATTTGGGAGAAGACATCACCTTATTACTTTTTTTTTTATCATTTATTCTTATTATTATTACCTCAAATTTTATTTCATTTATTTATTTATTTAGTATTACTATGCGGGCATTCGAATATTAACCTGAACTTGGAGGAATTATTTAAAAAACATTATAAGGTTCATTTTGAGGTCACGTCATCGTTTTAACCTGCGATACATAAATATATATATATATATACAGACACGCATAAAATGATAAATTGAAATGCGGCACCCAACTTAATTAATTTATGATTAAGGTAGCTTGAAGTAATTAACAAAAATTTTAGGTTCGGGTCGTTACAAATACAAGTTGGTACATAAGGGTATTACATGTATGACAGCTAGACCAGAACAAATGAAGGTCATATCAAAGCAATCAACTACATCAAGTTCATTCGAAAGCATAAAGAAATCGAATTGTTTTAGAATCAAGTCAATTAACCAAGCCTATTCTATCAGAACACTATCATATGGCATCACATAATGTTGCACTAATAACAAAAACATGTAAAAAGACTCACAAACCTGTAATGACATCACCTAGAATCACATGCCAGCACCGTGAAAATCCAAGATAATCAACAACATCAATTAATATTAGATGTGTATATGGGGATAACACATGCAATTATCAATTAACAAGCAAAGAAATGGTAGTATGACAACACAACAAATGCAAACAATCCCATGATATTAATGGCAGTAAGAGACTCAACTAATTAAAAAAACATAACTCTAAGGTTTCCCACGAAGTTTATCACAATACACATGGTACAAGATAGCTCGATCATGTCATGTCTTGACACTCATATCAGTCGTTCCAATGGTTATTTTATGCAACTCACACATGAAGCTTAGAATAAAGAATTCAAATATAACCTTGAATATTCTAGCATGCGTCCCTTCTTGAACGTGAAATTTACAAACGTGAACACAAGCAAGCATAACCTCTTACAATCATTGCATCATGCCTTAAATACATGTTTATACAGCCACTCGAACTATACCATGAGATAATTGTAACACCCCCAACCTAGGGAGAATCACGCCACCAGGATTTCCTAGAGGGAAATCCTTAAGGCCCTTGAAGATTAAGGGTGTGGATTAGCATTTAGATAGTCTATTTGGGATAAAACTGCAAGAGCTCCCCCTGTTTTAGCAACATTCTAGGGTCTTAGCTCAG
>NCQV01119674.1:0-13185 GCA_002740545.1 Lophocereus schottii
CTGGACAAATGACGAGCGGGGGGTCGGCACGACAGTGCCACTTCACTGGCACGGTGGCCGTCACCCCCTGGTTTGTCCCTTTTTGCCGGTTTTCGTCAGTTTTCGCTGTTTTTCTTCGTCTTATCTTGTCTTCATCCCTTTCCATGACATTTGCTTGACTTGGAGTTATGTACTACAAAATATAAATAAAACAAGTAAAAAAACTAAACAACGAGTTATTATGCGAGCAAAAAGAGGGTGAAAGAGGTACGTAAAATGGGTCAATTTATCGTTCATCATTTAGCAGGTCATTGAAGGTGATTTTCTCCTGTTGAATCCACGTACCTGGGCTTGACTCACTTTTCTACTTCTTTTTTCTCTATTGCCTAGATGATCCATCCGGCACATTTACAGACCCCTATGCTATTAATATGTTGTGTACTTCTGTAGCCACACATATCTCTTTGTTACATGTCAGAATAGTGGCTCTTATTCAGGACTCGTTCTCATAGTTTCATAGCACGCTAGTCCATAGCACATATTTTTATGGTCCTTGCCCATAATAGCCCCTTAGGATGAGTTTAGGGCGTGAGATCATCACTTTATCACTATAGGAGACTCGAGGTTTGATGGTGCTAGGATTCAGGTTCTAGGAGCTTGGACCACAGTTACCACAAAGCTATTATTGAGCGACGAGCTAGAGTTGAGAGGCACTGCCTTAGGCTTCGTTCATCTTTCTACCACTACATGTAACCCTCCACCCGTTCCACCTCGAACTGGCTAAGGGCCATTGCCTCATCCCCACCAGTGTATGCAACTCCTTAGTAGCCGGCTACCACCCGACCGCAGTTTGATTTGGGGGATGATCTAGGACTTGAGTACCCGCACCATCTGTTTTGACAATTTTGTGAACATTAGCCACGTTCATACAGTGGTAGACATACCTGATTCTCAATAGCTGATTGTGCTGAGCTCAGAGGAGGAGGTTGACACTAAGGAGGAGCCTAACAAGGAGCGAGAGATCGAAGAAAGGAGCTAGTGATGTAGGAGGCTGACTTTGATGAGAAGGATCCTAACCTAAAGATGCCTAATAGTAGCTTTGACTTTAATAAGGAGGAGGATGATGACCCTGCCCAAGATTACGACCTATCTCAAGATCCTTAAAGTCTAACCCATCTTCACTTTATACTTTAGGCTTATGGTCTTTTACTTTTGTATATGTAGTGCATTTGGTGTAGGGTTGATATTCTGTTTGCTTGCTTGCACGTGCATATGACATATGATGATGTACTCCACCTTTTCTTTTTGGGATTGGGGTAGATCTGACTAGAGAATTAACCTAGTGTTCTTTTGTGTAGAAAGGTGTAGGACGGAAACTCTAGCTAAAAATGCAGGTTGTGCTGAAGCAATTCAATATGAAATTCTTTTGCTCATTCATGTATGTATGTATGTATGTATGTATGCATGTATGTATGTATCAATTCAAACCTATCAAGAGTTGTATGAACGAGCTGCTGAAGTGGTGTGAGTAAAGAATGAGCTCAGGACCTTAAACCCAATGAATAAAAAAAGGAAGCACAATGATCGAGGGACTTTAACTGAGAGTGTACCTCAAGAGAAGCCCACTGTCTGTCCTGCCAAAAGAAGCCCATTAGTTTCATTTGAGCCTTGTTGAAAGTCTGATTGAACAAACCATACCAGAGCGGAGTGTCAACATGGTACTAACAAGTGCATGTGGTGTGGTTGTCCTAGTCATTTGATTTCTGCTTGGGCGAGAAGACAAAAATCTGTAGAAAAAGGAGTAGCAAGGTCGTTCGCAGCACCACATTAGGGACCTTGGCCTCCTAAACCTACAATAGCCAGGCAAGTCTATGTGATGGGCAAAAAGGAAGCCATAGACTCTAGTACAGTAGTTACCAAGACTCTCTTTTTAAATTCAAAAACATTATGTGTTTTATTTATTTTGTGTGCCAACCATTCATTTATATCCACCTGAACTTCATTGCAACTAGACTTAGAAAATGATAAAGTGTGAGCCAATTATAGAATTAGCTTGCCAAATGGGAAGTGGTAGAGTGCCCCATCCTTTATAAGCACATCCATATTATGATTGGTGAGCATGTGTTTCCTGAGAATTTAATTCAATTTGACATGTTAGAATTTGATGTAATCTTGTGAATGGATTGGCTAATCGCTCATGGGGCAAATACTGATTACAAAAATCTCAGGGTAATTTTAAATTACTAAAAGGGTTGAGAAGCATGTTTTATTGGCAAAAGAAATGAAAAAGAGCATGCCATGATCTCAATTATTAAAGCTAGCAAGCTATTACCACAATGTTGTATAGGATACATGTGTTGAGGCATTGAGCTTAAGAAAAAAGAGGTAAAGATAGAAAATATGCTTGTGGTGTGTGTATTTTCCTGTGTCTTTTCTAAACAACTATCTAGATTACCACCTTAGAGAGAGACTAACTTTGAAATTGAATTAGTTCATGGTGCACAACCTATTTCAAAAGTCCTATACGAAATGCCCCTTAACAGAGATCAAAGAATTCAAAGCCTAAATCCGTGAATTACTATAGAAGGGGTATATTAGGCTAAGTGTGTCATCTTAAGGAGCACCGGACTTATTTATTAAAAAAAAGGATGGAACACTAAGACTTTTGTATAAATTATAGAGAGTTAAACGAAATTACCATCAAGAATAAATATCATTTGCCTCAAATAAATGACCTATTTGGCCGGTTGTAAGGAGTTGGGGTGTTTTTCGAACATTGACTTGAACTCTGGTTACCACCAGCTTAGAATTAAACTAGTGGACAACCCCAAAACTGCTTTCAAGAATGGGTATGGCCACTTTGAATTTACTATGATGCCCTTAGGACTTACAACTCCCCAGCTGCATTCATGGATCTCATGAATAGAGTTTATAGGCCTTACATGGATAAATTTGTAGTGGTATTTAAACATGACATCTTGATATACTCTAAGGACAAGGAGGAGCATGCCCTAAAGTTGAGAACCTTGTTATAAACCTCGAAAAAACACCAACTACATGCCAAGCTAAAGAGGTGAATTTTAGTCGAATGAGGTGATGTTTTTGAGGCATATTGTTTCCAAAGAAGGGATTAAAGTCAACCATCAGAAGACAAAAGTAGTTAATGAATGGTCTAGGCCAACAAATGTTACAAAAGTAAGGAGTTTCCCTAGATTAACAGGACACCATAGAAGGCTTATGAAAAAATTTTCAAAAATCGTAATGCTATTGACCAACTTCCTAAAAAAGATGACGAACATTAAGTGGTTAGACAAATGTAAGGAGGGGCTCCAACAATTGAAAAGGCAGCTGACCACATCGATGCTCCTTACTTTGCCAATAGAGGGTAAAGAATACGCAATTTAAAGTAATACTATCTAAGAATATGGGTTGGTTTGTGTATTAATGTAAGATGATAAGGTAATAGCCTATGCCTCTTGATAACTATAACCTTATGGAAATAGTTAACTAAGCCATGACACGGAGTTGGCTGCAGTGGTTTTTGTACTAAAATTAGGAGACATTACTTAATGAGGTGACATGTAAGATTTATGTCAATCATCAAAGTTTAAAGCACATCTTTACTTATAAAAAGATCAACTTGAGGTTGTGACAACGGTCAGAATTCCTTAAGGATTATGATTTGCAAATTTAATACCATTTGGGGAAGACGAATGTTGTAGCAGATGTGTTGCGTATGAAGGTCCAGCATAGTTTAAAATACAATAATAACTGCCCAATCTGGCATCTTCAAAGACCTTAAGAATATGGGTATTGAGTTTGTATCATATGTACAAACGAAGGGCCTACTATCAATACTATAAGTACAACCTTCTATAGTAGAAGAGGTTAAGTTAGGCCAAAATAATGATGCGAAATTGGAAAGGATAAGGCATAATATCAGCAAAAGGAAAATCCTATAGATTCGTGGTACAAGAGGATGGAACTTTGAGCTTTCAACATCACCTGTGTGTGTTAAATAAGGAAAAGTTGAAGAGAAGGATTCTGTAAGAAGCTTAGAATAGTCATTACTCAGTACATACATAGGGAATAGCAAAAAATTATAGAGATTTGAAATAATACTTTTTGTGGGATAATATGAAAAGGAAAATTACAGAATATATGAATAAGTGCTTAACCTATCAGAAGGTGAAGGCTAACCATCAATGCCTTACAGGCGGATTGAGGCCTTTGAAAATTCCCACATGGAAGTTGGATTCAATTCAATGGTTAGGATTACCCATT
The DNA here is from genome assembly GCA_002740545.1 of Lophocereus schottii. Classification (NCBI taxonomy): domain Eukaryota; kingdom Viridiplantae; phylum Streptophyta; class Magnoliopsida; order Caryophyllales; family Cactaceae; genus Lophocereus; species Lophocereus schottii. The sequence continues at coordinate 4,264 of NCQV01119674.1, forward strand.
TTTGCCTCAAAAAAGAATGTCATTTGGGTTATTGTTGATATATTCACTAAATCTTTCTATTTTGTGTCAATTCATGATACTTAAGGCGTAGAGAGGCTAGCACAACTGTTTGTCAAAGAGATTGTCCAGTTACATGGCATGTTGAAGGACATAGTATCTAAGAAGGACATAGGGTTTCAAGCCCCTTTTTTGCAAGCCTTGAAGAACACTTTAGGACTAAACTAAATTTTAATAGTTCATATCACCTAAGACTGAGGAAAAACTAGGACGGTGAATCAAATCTTACAGGATATGCTGAGGGCATATGTGCTAGACTTTGAAGGAAATGAGAGAAGGATTTACCTTTGGTGAATTTTCTCACAACAACAGTTATCAGCCTACCATTAAAATATCTCCTTTTGAGGCACTATATGGGAGAAAGTATAGAACCCCAATATGTTAGAGTGAGTTGGATGAGGCACTAATTATATGGTCAAAGCTAATCCAATAGACTATTGAGAAGGTAAGGAGGATTCAAGAACATATTACGGCTTCTTAGAGCTGACAAAAGAGTTATACTGATAAAAGAAGGACACCATTAGAGCTTCAAGTGGGGGATAAATTGTTCATAAAAAAAGTACCGCCAGTCAAGGGTGCTAGGAGGTTTAATGTCGGAGGAAAACTGAGCCCTAGATACCTTGAGCCCTATGAAATCATTAAAAAGTAAAACAAAGTACCTTATAGGTTGTATTTACCAGTAGAACTCGAGCACGGATATAGTGTTTTTTATGTTACACAGCTCAAAAAGTATGCCCCACACACAAATCATGCCATTATGATAAAGCCTATAGAGGTTGCTAAAAATTTGGTTTATAACATCCAGTGCAACTGCTATAATATAGAATTAAACAACTTTGTAGTAAGAGCATCCATCTAGCCAAGCTCGTATGGGCTAGGGATGGAAGTGGACCTTGGATACGATCCAAATCTGTTAGACCCAATCCATTTTTAAGGATCTGGATACTAAAAATTTAAACAAGTTGAATTTTTTAAAGGATCTGGGTCCTTTTAGATCTGGGCTGGATTTGGATCTGGATCTGAGATTTTGAGACCTAGACCCGACCCTCAACTCGTATACAAACTCATTTATTTATTTCTTTTTTTTTGACCGTGCGTAATTTGTATAGCCTATTAGGGTTTTTTTGCCTTTTGAGTTTTGAGTCCCTCACTCCCTCTCACGGCTCTCAGTCTCTCAGGTTTCTAAGCTTGTCGCGCCTCTCTTTGACTCGTCCTGACTTTGCCGTCTGCCGTCTCCACTCCACGGCTCCACCGGTCCTCGTCCTTCAGAGTCGCGGCTGGCATCCTCCCTTTGCCCAGTGACCACGAAATCTTCGTCATGGTTTCCTCAGAGGCCTAGAACCCCGCGCTACCCGCAGGTCTTGGCGCTACACCTTCACTCGGCTGTTTTTCAGCACCTCTGTTCAGAGTCCCAGCTACTCCCAGGTAATTTTCCCGAGCCTCTGTTGCTGAGATTTTATGTTTCCAGCTATTTTTTGACACATCAGTCATCACTGGATTCACTGGTAATTGCATTTGCTAACTGCCTTCCTGTTGCTGTATCCTGGATTAATGTTTTGCTGATGATACACTGACTTAATTATGTTTTGCTGACTGCCTTGCTTTTCCGGCTGTAGAGTGTAGACAATGTAGTCTGATCTTTTTTTTTTACGTTTTCTTTTATTTGGCCTCAATATTTGTGTCCTGAATTTATGAAATCATTAATCTTTGGCTGACTGTTTTGGTTTGTTTCTCATGGATGAGTCACGAGTTATCATAAGATGTTAATATGGATAGTTTTAAAGCGAAGGATTTGCTAATTTTAGAGTGAATAGGTAATCTAGGCTGACTGTTGAGTTTGTATTTGAGATTATGTTCCAAATTTTATTTATAGCATGTGTGTTTTATTGAGACTCTTAAACTAAATTCGAATTTATTTCATATCTTCATGATTTCAAACTATAATGAGACTTAAAGAAGACTCTAATTATGCCGAGTCTAGGGCCAAGTGTGCCGAATCGAAAGATACATGTGTTGATGGTTCCTCCAGTTCGCTAGCAATAACTAGACATGAAAATCAGGGACGATAAAAATGATGCCTAGACCCAAGAACCTGAATCAGGGACCTCTACCCAAAAAACCAGGAAGCTTACTTCAAAGGTATGCCGCACTTTTGAAAGGATTGTGGTCAATGGACAATAAAAGTCAAAATGTCATTATCGTAAGAAAGTGATGTCTGCTAATTCTGGAAGTGGAACTTCCCATCTACAAAAGCATGTAGAGAAGGTTTGCTCAGGTAGGCATTTAAGACTTGCGGCTAGTCAAAGGAAATTAAAGGTAATAAAAAAAAGGTAATGGGACAAATACCTTGGAACCAAAGGCATCGCATGAGGATACTTTTGATCAAGAATTCTCTAGGAAAGAGTTGTTGAGTGTGATAGTGATGCATCAGTATCTATTGGCCGACCATGTAGGATTTTGAAGATTTGTCAATAACCTAAATCCTAAATTGAAGATGATTTCTAGGAAACACCTTAAGATGTAATATCATGAAAATGTTCCAAAGTGAGAACATGACCCTTCAAGAGTTGCTAGTTCATAATTCAAGTAGGATCTTAGTTACTACTAATATGAGCACAACATCAAATCAGCAAAAGGGTATATGGTTGTTACCTCACACTTTATTGATGAACAAAGGGTTTTGCATAGCAGGACTTTGAGGTAATATTTTTGATTACATATTGATTATCCTTGTCTTTTTTTGTTAATTTTTTATCATAAATATGTTTATGATTGGTGATCTATTTTATTTTTCTAGGTTTTTGTATGTGCCTTGTCCACATACCAAAACTATTCTTGCTAAGATTTTGATGGATTGTCTATCTCAATATAGCATTGTAAACAAAATATCATCTGTGGTTGTTGCTAATTGTAGTACAAATGATGCAACAATGGGTATTTTAGGAGATGAGTTTGAGCCTAAGTCTCTTATATTAGATGGAGCTTTTTTTACACATGAGGCATGCTGCCCATGTTGTTAATTTCATTGTCAAAGATGGATTGAATGTGATTGATTCTGGAATGAAAAAGATTCAAGACTGTGTTGCTTTTTGGATGTTGATCCCGAAAAGGACTGAAAAGTTTTCTGAAGCTTGTCAATTTTTGCGGTTGAGCACGTCTAAAATGTTAGCTTTTGATTGCAAAACTAGATGAAACTCTACTTTCTTGATACTTCAAACAACTATGCCTTACAAGGAAGTGTTTGGTAGATTTAAGCATTTAAATAAGAGAGTTAAGTTTGTCATTCTAGGCGAAAATAATTGGGAGATGGCTGAAAATATTTATGAGAAGTTGGAGATTTTCTATAGAACCAGTAAGGCCTTCTCTGGTAGAAAATACCCAACTGCAAGGTGTAAATTGGACCATTATTTGCATGATGATATGTTGCCCGATAATTTAGAATTTGATGTTCTTGATTATTGGAAAAAAGATCGCAAGTACCCAACATTACGGAAGATTACTAGGGACACCCTTCCAGTTCCTATTTCTACCGTTGCTTCGGAAAGCGCTTTTAGTATGAGTGGAAGAGTCATCAGTCCTCACCGATGTAGGCTCCATGCATTGATGTCCTTACAAAATATGATGACCAAAGATGTCAAAGGTAATGCGAATTTACTTTATTATCAATGACATTTTTTAAAATATTTTCTCTGACATCTATGTTTGATTTCCTATGAACCTATTACAGAAAATCCTTGTGCTTCTGATCATTCTGATAATGAAGAACCAACCTCTAATGTCATTGATATGGTAATGGTACTCCTTACTTGACACACTTTGGTCTAAATACATTTTCAATTAATTTTTTAATGAAACTAATTTTTATTGCTCATGCATGCTTATCTTAGGATCTTGATGCGTACATCGAAAATGCAGGAAGCGTGAATTTCTAGATAGTGTCTCAACTCAAAGGTGGATGCATAGTGGACAAGATTTATTTTAAGCATGTTAAAATTTGATGTACTTTTAGGTCTTTGGAGTTTGGCCGTATGGACTATTGATGTACTTTTAGACCTTTGGTATCATAGACTTTGTAATTTGTTTTCATCTTACAGACTGAGGTTTGGTAATTGACAGGGTATTTATGGATATTAAACAACTTATTTGGTTTATGTGTGACTTAAGGGAGGATAGTGGGTCAATATTAGTAACTTCTACTTATAAATCAGTATTTTGCTATATATTATGGTGGAGAAGTTAATTATATGGCAAAATTTTATGTATGCACTTTTGTTTTGCTGCAAAAAATAAGAAAGCAAGAAAACAAAGTGACTCAAAGTAGCAGGATCCATTAAGGACCCGCTATACCCTTTAGATCCAGAGAATCCAGGTCTATATCTAAATTTTATAGACCCTATAAATTTGGATCGGATCTAAATCTAGGTCCAAAAAATAGATATGGATCTAGATCTTGGCGGACCCGCTCCAGACCCGATCCATTGCCATCCCCAGTATGGACTAATCATACCTCATCGTTAGCCAAATGGGAGATGGAAGAGGATATGAGAAACAAGTATTCGTACTTGTTTCAGGCAACCTTAAGGTTTCTTTCAAACTTGCAAGTTTCAAAGATGAAACTTATTTAAGGTGGGGAAGGCTGTAATAGTCCGAATCCAAACCATACTAATTACTTTGATTAACCTTAATCTACATTAATTAAGTTGAATGCCACATTTCAATTCATAAATTCAACATTCGATATATTTATGCAGTTGTAAGTTGAGAAAATGAAGCGACTTCAAAATTAAATAACTCAGAATTTATAAATAAATACATAAATAAATAAGTAAAAAAATAGGCTATTTACAAAGGCGAATAAAAGTTGTAAGTTTTCATGCAACACATATATGCACAATTTGTGCATCTATGTTATGTAAATAAAACAATAGTGTTAATAAACGGAATAAAAATAAATGCAATGAACAAATAAACCATGAAAATACTACAATAGCCCAAAAATTTCGCCTAAAGAGAAAGATTAACACAGGGGACAGTTTTAGAATATGGTTATTAAATCAAAATTAATAAAATTAAACAACCCACCCCCTTCCCTGCCATTCCCATCCCAGGAAACCCCCCATTTCTTGTACACACCACACCCCTCCCCCCTGCTCTGTCCAACTCAGTCAGCTACCACCTGACAACCAGCTAGTGTTGCAGCCGCCCAAGAGCCACCCCCAGCCTCCTCCCACTCCTCCTTGCTTGCCAGACTTGGTATTGAGAAGGTGAATCCCCAAGCCCTATTCTATTCGCTTTTATCCTCTAATCTCTTAATTTAGTTAATTAAGATGCTTTTTAATCAAGTTAAGTGATAATTTGTGTACATTTATGGTCTATTATTGTAACTTTGGGGATTTGGAATGAGGAGGTGAAGTGGGTGTTTAGGGAGGAATTGGGGTTTGGGGTGTGTAGTGGGTTTGTGCACATAACATTTGATTTGGTTGAACTTAAGGCTTTATGATGTGTGGGTATTGGATAATTGCCATGGAATGGGAGAGGTCTAGTAAGGCTGGAGATAGAAGGAGGGAAAAAGTTATTGCTGGATTTTGAAACAAATTAGGCTGGCATGCATTTTTAGATTTAATATGAAAAGATAGAATGATGTCTTTGAGTGAAACTTGAGTACCAATAGGGATTAAAAACAATTGTACAGCTTGAGGTTGTAGAAGAAGAGAAAGGAGGGAAATGAGACTTTGAGAAGATGTTTGAAGTAAATTTTCTAAATATGAATTTTGAAAGCAATTTGAGGAATTGGAATAAATTTAGGTCGGAGAATATGAGTGGTAGTGTAATGTAAGGACGGTGAGTGTGGAGGTTAATCATTGTACCCTAATTTCAGTAATAAGATTAATGGGATGAAATTAGGGCTGGAACTAGGGTTGATGAATTTTGAACCCATTTTAGGAATTGGAATAAATTTAAGTATGTGAATTTCAGTGTAGAGTAATGTAAGTAAGGCAAGTGTGGAGCTTGATCATTGTAGCTTGACTTTAGTAATGAGATTAATGGGTTGGAATTAGGATTGATGAATCAGTTAAATGTTTTGGACTCAAAAGGATGAATGAATTAATGAAAATGATTTATATTTAAGTTAGTTGAGAATGAGACAACTCACATAATCCAAAATAATTAAGTGATAACCAAGGTCTACCTGAAGGTTAAAGAAGTGAACACTTTTCAGTTTGGACCTGAAAGCATATACTTCATATTAAAAGTGAGCTTAGAGCTAACTCAAACCCTTCTATGGATGAATCGCTAAAATTAATAATAATATCATTACTTCTAATAATCATGATGACAATGGCAAGTAACAATAGTAATAACAATAATAATAATAACCATAATAATAAATATAACGATAATGACATTGATATTAATAATAGTGCAAAAAAAAAATATATTAAAACCTATATTGACATCGATAGCATTCGTACTATTAATAATGAGAATAACTACAGATTTAGAAAGGGGCGTAGTAAAAGGGGAGATAAGTCCAATTTGTTTGTTAAGCAATTAGTAATGGGTATGTTGATAATTAAAGAAAGTTCCAAGGGAAATTATAAACTACGACTAAGGTTGTTGAAACTATACTAATCATAGAAATATACATGTTAGAGTAGAAGTGAGGTTATTCCTATTGTTTCAACGCTATGAACAAATATTTCATAAAATGGGATAGACTTTAAAAACTCCCAGTATGTTTTTGTCTATACTCTTCAAAAATTCACATGTGTTTCAAGATTATATAAATTGCATGCCATATTTATTAAACGAATAAGTTCGAACAATGTTTTGTCACCTGATTAAGTGGCCCCATCAGCTATTAGCATCAAGGCTTATGCCCCTCAGTTCACCACGTGGCTTTAGTTTAGGCTACCCAGTTGGCTTGGGAGGTATACACATATCTCAAAGATCACCTCAGATGTCAACATGAGCTCCACTTCTAGATAATAATCGATAAAGCAATTTTACTCATATTTTCTCTCCCCCTTCTCTCTTTCTTCAGTTTTTCAGCTAAAATGAGTTGAAATGTGGACGTCCAACTAAGTTGTTTTAAAAGTGTATTTTATAGGATGTGGATAGACTTGCTAGGTTTGGCTCTTTTTTTGAAATCTTTTGTGTGTTCTGTTTTAACTAAAGGATTAGTTAATGGCTCCATTCCTAGCAAGCCTGAGGGTAGCAAGAAATAGAAGGGGTCCTTCGTACCTTTTTGCTCATGGCTAGCTATAGATGCTTACAGTGGTTCCTGGCTATCATGAAGCCTAGAAGGAGCTAAGAAGACTTGTCAACTATATTTTCTTTTGGATAAGCATGCCTAACTTCGGATTCTAGGAAACTCCTAATTAAGTTGTATTTTGGTTATGTAAAGTTGAATAGTGCTATGAAGGTGACTTCAATACTCTTGGTTTTGATGGGTTTGGTGAATGTGAAAGTAATTTAGTATAAATGCATGGTTCTCATATAGCTTTGTTTGTCTTAGCATAGAGATATGCCTCCGATCGATAAGACTTCCGCTGTAATTATGAATAATAAATGATGAGATTAAGACAATTTTTGGGATTGAAGATGTTGTAACATAAAATTGACCAATTTATTAAATAGCTTAATGTCTATTTTCCAGCTCTAGTCGGAATAGCAAGATGGTGCTGAGTGTTAGGAGAACAGGTTGGATATAGCACATCATACATAAAATTACTACAAATTGTTTCACGGACATCTCCAAGTTCAAAGACCTAACTCTAATATGAAAGGCTTGTTTATTTCAATATAATTCAAAAGTTGCGAAATGAAATTGGCAATAAAATTCAAAATTTGAAGAATGCTTTGAATTTCCAATATTATGTGTCTGGGTTAATTCAGAAGTTAGAAAATTAAAGTCGAAAGACATGTGCATGTTCATAGAGAAATTTAGAAAGCGAGGGGCTTACTGAACCAATCTTGGAAGTTAGTGGTACATCGAGACATAGGATTCTAAAAACTACACTCTTATGAAATGAACCCTGTCTTAGGTGTTAGCATACAAAATCTATTTCACATTCTTAAACCATTAGCTTAATCTTTTGGCTGAGACAGACTTTGAACATGCTATCAGAGAATTTTTTAACAGTATGTCTTAGATTTGATTTATAGTGCAAAATAATGAGATTCTTTCTAGCATACACACTTCATTGCTTTCCTGCGAAGAGGCATGTCAGAGTATTAAACTTGTACATGTACCTTTATTTATCTTAAACGTTTAGTTCATATGGTTGTTGTACACAAAAAATAAGCTATCTAATCTCACACCGAAGCGATTACAAAAAAGATTCTCGTAGGCCATAAATTCGAAGTTGGGGGATTTGATGCTATTAGTCCAACTGAGAAATTGGAGGCCAAATTTACACGCACGTGTGCACACATACATATATATGTATATATGTATGTATGTATGTACATATCTATGTATATATATGCGTGCGCGCGAGCGCGCGCGCACACACACACACACATATATATATATATATATATATACACACCCACACACGCATACACGCACGCACACCATGTTGGGTGTAATGATAAAAGGAGTTCTAACTCTTGCTTTACTGCATTCCAAAGAGTAATAGCTATCGGAAGATCATTTAACTATTTCTTCAAATTCAGCCACTAGAATTTAGCCATAAAAGCCCCGAAATTTATCAATCAGTAGTCCAAGGGCAAAAGAAAAATTAATTCCTATCACCTAACCCAGGTTTTCAGCTCTCTATCCCAAACCTAGGATGCAGAATTGAGGGAAAATGCTTTCACCAGATACCATTAATCAGACCCGGAAATCTGGCCGGTGGG
>NCQV01119691.1:4692-16467 GCA_002740545.1 Lophocereus schottii
CTAAACCTTTAGCGTGCTCTTGAGCAAGCCAAGACATGTCATGGAAGACACAGCATGATTATTTATTTTTTTGGCAAGATTTTATGCATAAAGGTAACAAATGTATAGCGAATGACACACATGGGGATTTTCAATGCTCGGACAACTGCTTTTTGACGTGGTGATTACTAATGCCGACTCTGGGGTTTTCATTATTCTATGAGTCTCTTTCTTTTTGCATATAACATAGATGCATATGTGTCGCATTACATTGTCTCTTCTGTTCTCTCTTTTGAAATCACTATATATAGACAAACTATAATATACAATCACAAGCTGAAGATCCAGATCTGACACCTCTATACTAATAATTATGATGATTTTCAAACTCGACCTCAAATTAAATGATTTTCTCCTTGCAGCCCATATATATCATTCTATCCTTATTACCTGAATTAAACTTCATGGTTGACTTAATTATCAAAGGCTTGTACTTGAGAATAACCTAATTAAGCTGTAAATGGATCTCCATTCTCTATGTGTCCTAACTCTACTACGTAGTTTGTGCTTGTAGACTTGTAGTATTATGGCATTTGCTGCTAATCATTTAAAAAGCTCATCAAGATCGATCCAGTGTACACACACACCCAACTCACTAATTTGTCAATTGTCAAAGTTGTGGAAATTAAATTTCAACAGTTAGCTTTTGTGGGGTTGTTTATTAGTTGACAATTGAAATTATACACCCCAACAATAGTACCAGCACCACCTTTCAGTATGTGTTCCGCTTTTGCTGATTTAGAGAGATTCAGATGTACATAATCTTACTTCTACTGACATTCCTACCCTAGAAAGATTGATTCCACGTGACCCAGAGTTAAATTATACACCCCTTTCAACTAATCGTGTAGTTGAATCATATACACATCTCATGCATATAACCAAGTCTTTTTTAATGCACAAACAATCTCTTCAAATTTAACAAGTCTCTTGAATAGAATTAACAGTTGGTTAATTTAGTGTTAATGTATTTTTAATCAAGTCATTATTTAAATTTATGCTGATTTTGAGGGTAACATGATGATTATAAGTTGTCTCATTAAATGTGCTTTTAGTATACAAAAGAAATGATATTAATAAGAGAAGTCTCGGGTCTGATCCACATGGATTTGAACAGTCTGAGTCAATAACCAGTCACTTTGAGACGTTAATTTAGGGTTGTTTGATAAACAGTTTTTTGGATAACTTTTTAACTAAATAGAGCTTTTTTGACCAAGATTAGCTGTTTGACCTAATCAAAACACTAATTTAGATGTTTGGTAGAATAGCTTTTTAGAGGAGTTTTTTGAGTCAAAAAAGCTAATTTGATTATCTTTTTGGAAGAGTTTTTTGGAGAATTAGCTTTTTTTCTTACAACTTTGTTAGAAATAGTTAATTTCACCAAACAGTTTTTCTACAAACTGCTAATTCAAACAGTTATTATAAACAGTTAATTCAAATAGTTAACAACTAATACAAACAACTAATTGCTAATAGCTAACAGCAGTTTGCCAAAAAGGACTTAGATTCTAAATTACCCTCGTAATATAAACCTAAAAACTCCTCGATTATTTGCTTCCACTCCATAAAATTCCAAAACAATGGGTGAAATAAATTATCCAATGAATTTTTCAATTCTTTCTCAATTATCCCTCTTTTTTTTTCGTGGGAGGTTTTTCTCAATGGACTATTACACATAACATAACATAAAAGGACCTTTTATTCCGTTCCTTTCTTATGATATTAGGGACCAAAGAACGTAAAGAAACCCCTTTCACAGAGAGATAAATACATGCTAAACATTTCTCTGTTTGGGAGGCCCGTAAGCCCAAGCGGACAGTCCACGAGAAGCCGCGCGCACCTGAACGCTGACCAATGTTATCTGGAGAGTTTTTTCGCGCCAATTTTCTCTCTCTACATTGTGTTCGCCTCTCTCTTCCGAGTTCCTTCCCTCCGATTCAAGCACTGCCAGGCGAAAACAGCAAAAGCCAGCTGCTTGTGTTAGATGTTTACATTAATTGTTTCAAGAAAAAGTGTTCAATAAATTAGGAGCTTAGAGTAAAACTATAAGATAAAAAGCTAATTCCCAAATAACTAATTTCAAAAAGCTAATAGATTGAGTCTTTTTAAAAGTTTTTGGACCCAATAAGCTTTTCCAAGTTATTTATCAGACTCCCATATTAGCTTTTTCACAAGTTCGGATACCGTATTGGGGTCCAAAAAGCTCTGTTTGACTAGAAAGTTCTCCCAAAAGCTGTTGTTGAGTCATGTGTGGCTGGCAACTATGGGGGTTAGATCTAACTTGTTAGGACTTAGGGACTTGAGTAAGCAATAGATGCATGATAAGCTGTGACCCTCAAGTGTGTTCCGCCAACACTAGAAAGGTTATAAGTGCCTGGTAACATTCAAGTCAGCAAAATATTTTGTAAGCTGATGGATCAAGGTTTAGGAATTTTGTGCGCCCAAACATTTTTAGCATGAAACTACAGGGTATTACAAGGGGTTATTTGGAAGTTGGGTTAGCCTGCGATGATGGGTGAGGCTCCTCTTATGGAAGCATGTTGCTCCACGTATAATTGCTAACGAAATTGGCCTTTTGTAGCACTCATTGGACGAAAATATCATGATGTTTTGCCGTTCTCTACAACTTCTTAGGTTGGGCAGTTCGCGATGTATAGTTTTCTGACTCTAAGAAATATCTGTGGGCTTCTAGATTAATCACCCACATAGAGGACCCTCAATTTAAACAAAAATCTTAGTGAACAAAAGAAGCTGATGCTGCACACAGATTTTGTCTGAAATATGTGGTGCACTGGTTGCAACTTGGCTGTTTTCTGTTGAAGTTTGACGGTGATGGTTGATTGATTGAAGTACTTGTTCCTGAAAACAGTACTGCAAATATTTGTGGCAGTTGGAATTGCTCTTGTGTTCATAGGTAAGACTTGAAGCCAGTAAAGAAAAACTTTGCTGCAGCTGCTGCTTTTTACACAGTGATGTTGGATTCGTAGATCAGAATGATGGTGAATGGAGCAATTTACATTGCTTTTCTTCTTGGCTGAATAGTTAGTGTTGATTTTTATTTGATTCTTCAGTTGAGAGTTTTATTTGATACTTCAGATGGCACAAGTGTTATGCAATCTTGGCGTCTGACGCTAGAGCAATTGTCCTAAGGATTCTTGGATGTTCCTGACAGTAAACAACTCGCGCCATCCGATATGGAAATTCTAGCCCATAGTTCTCTTCTTCGCCAAATTTACATGCTTTGTATTGATCCAATTGCACCTTGGCCTTGTATCTATGGAAACTTCTGCTCATAATCCACTAGGACTAAAGCATGACATGTACTACTGATTCTGATAGACTTGCTTTAAACTGATACTGGCAGCAACTGGAATATTAGGCATAATATGCTACAAACATGGTGAGCGACAGCAAACTGCTGCCTTAGTGAAAGTTTCTGTCCTTCAAAGAGGACCATGACAATTTGTGGCAGGCAACCTTCCTGTCAGCCTGTGGTCTTAAAAAAAAAAATTTTATTAAAGCTGTTGCAGCACTGTATTATATTACTTGCAATTTACATGAACCCTTGTTTCTTGATTTCACTAGCTATTTTGTTTTATTTTGCCTCATTCATGGTGCAATTTGTGCATTAATTTGGTTTCTTAATCTAAGACTTCCTATACGGAATGTTGGTTCTTGTCATCCTTGAATTTCCTGTTACTCTAGGTGGGAGCATCATGTGGAACATAAATGGTCCGTGCAGCAGTTGGGCTTTTAGTGTAAGGTGATGAGATCATTCTCTCAAAATTGTTTTTGACGTTAGAAGTCCTGAATGTACCTCAAGCTATGACTATAGAAAAAACAAAAGTTAATGACTGAAGATCAACAGTTTTGCTGCAAATTGATGGTATGTTGCTGTTATGAAAAAGTTGAAAAGATTGTCTTTTCAAATTCGCTTGAATAGACAAGAGCTTTGAATAACTTTTGCTAGCATGCATGAACCTTCTATCATGTGTCCCTAACCATTTGTTATAGCTTGACCTGTGTTGATCTAGTGCCTACGTGCCTATCTGTACTCCTGTGCTCATTTCGCCTTAGAAACCATGTCGGCCACTCTACACTTTGGCATTGGAATTGATTCCTGACCCTCCATCTTTGGCTGAAACCGCCCCCTGAATTCCCACGCAGGAGGCCATCCCAATATTCAGATCCAGGTTGGGTACCTAGCACTTTGACGTGCATTTGATGGAGTCTGAGTCTAAGTAACAGTGGCTACAACTAAAGCTATAAAGATGGCTGTTTGATGCATGATTCTAAATCAAATGATCACTGTCTTTTGACTGGTTGATTGAAGGAGGCATATTGTTACCCGTCTAATCATATCCCCTTCGTACTTTCTACCGTAAAAGAGAGGAAAGGAAAACATTTCTGAAAAAAACGTGAGCTGACTGAAATGTAGAAAGAAAAATTGATCATAAACTAGAGATGCTGAGGGTCACATCCATTGTGGGTGCATGTGGGGTTGCAATATTCTGTCCCTTCTCCCTTTCTTTTTCAAATTATTAAACACAATTGTCTCTTGTCAGACCCTCCCATAAACTATTGTATATTGTGTATATATATGCCTTGGATGTATTTTATATAGCTTGCAGTATACCAGTAGCTGCATAATACTTCATAACATGTCCTTTCTTGATTTCCTTGAAAAATGGCTGTTGTTGAAACACCACAACCTCTCTCCATTGATAGCTTCTCATACAGTTGGTTGATAGACTTGAAACCATCCCTTGAAAGCATCAGTGACTCCTTCAGGGCTATACTGGATTCATCAGATGAGTCTTCCTTCATCGAGATGGACCCAAACATGCCCCCATCCAAGAGGTTCAAGAAGCTGGGCAAGGATTTCGACTTTAACCTTCCGTGCTCAGAGCAATCTGTGGCTGCCATTGTCCATGCTGATGAGCTCTTTAGCAATGGCCTCCTTGTGCCCCTTGTCAGCACATCGAAGACTGAATCCCCTGTCGATTCAAGCCCGAGTGCCTCACCTTTCTCAGATGGTCAGAAAACAAGGACTTCTTCAGGTGATGCTATGAAGTTTCGTTGTTCTTCCTTGAGAAGGTGTAGGAGCTTATTGTCCAGGAAAACATTTGACAAGTACTTGTACTTTATGTACCCATTGTTGGAGAAGATAAGGTGCTGCAGATCAAAGTCCAAGAGAAATCGAGCGGCTGATAAGAGGACCTGGGTCTTGAAGAACAGCAGCAAATCATTCTCACCGCAAGCATCACCGCGAACAAGTGTAGGCTCCTGTGCTGGTGATTGGAGAAGGTCCTTTGATTCCGATGGCTCAATTCATGAGGCAGTTCTTCACTGCAAAAGATCTATTGGTATGTGAATTTGAAGGTTTTGATACTCAGGTCAAGTATGATGAAAAAATCACAAGGCTTTTTGTGTACATATATAATGAAGAAACCAGGCAGAAGGCAATGAAGACAGGAGCAAGTTCCAGAACAAGATCACTCTTTTTGCTTCCACTGTCTGCAAATTTATGGTCTAGGAGAGAAAAAGAGCTTAAATTTGTAAAAAAAAAAAAAAAAGGAGAAAATATCCCCTTTTTCCCTCATATGAGACCTTATAGTTGTATACTTTATTACTTTGATGTTGTCTAGCATTTCCTGTAAAATTTTACTCCTGAGAAGTTACTATAATATTTCAGATTAGATCTCAGCAGTTACACTAGCATTTATGTTTGTCTGTTTTATATGGCTATCGTTGATTAACACTATCATTAAGCTAAGCTCTCTATTAATTCAGCCATGCCCATTGCAATATGCAGAAGCTTGAATTTTAGGATTGTCAAGATTTAAACCTATTCCCCGAATCTTACAATTTTAGTATCGTCACATGTTGAACATAATTACTGATCCTTATGATGATATGCCTTATGATCGAACTTTTTTTGGGGGCGAAAGAGTTACAAAAGACAATACAATATAACTATAATACAATAGAAGAGGGGGAATCGAACATATGATCTAATACACTTACGAGCTCAATCTTAATCACTAGGTCAATTGATGCTTTGTGATTAGACTTTGGAAGTGATTCTTTACTCTGTACTTGGGCTTTGAAATTTTTTCAGCTTTCGAGAAAATGGTATGCCATCAAGAGAGGGTGTATTTGAGTTGAATCAAGATCAAGCGTCAATAGAATTGAACTAATAAGTGATTTTCGAAAATTGAGGCAAACTTTAACCAAGTCAAGCTTGAGCCTTTAGTTTGATCTGCATATTTAATTACGTGATTGGTTTGAAACTTATTTTAAATATAAAAAACTATGACTCCCAAGTAGAAGCAATAAGATCAAACATATATATATGCTTTAATGTTGAAATATGAATATCCATATTAGCAAAAGGTTTGATTATAACCATGGAATACGACGTCTAAAAACTGAATGAACTCAACCAAGTTGAGATGAACTGGGTTCCACTTAATCTGAGTTTGACTTATTAAGCTAGCATCAAGTGAAGCCCAAATTGAGCTAAACTCTTACTTAAGTGTGGCTCAAGATGACCTACAACCAAGTTGAACAATCGGGTTGCAATCCTTCATCTCAATGATTTTCTGGTGGCAACTATTATACTCATCTGGTTGTCCAAGATTAAGTCAGAAGTCTTTGGTAGGCTGGTAGCATACTAACTAGCCTAATTTTGTCGAAGAAGAGATGGCCGGATGGCCATCCCTCCACACGTTCTTCCCCCCCCCCCCTTTCGGGGTTCAAACCTGGAAGCACAGTTGCGGTGCATTTGTGTGTGGGAAAGCGTGTGGGCTTGGACTTTAGTCTGTGCTTTGATATTCCCTGTCTCGTGGTCCGTTCAGATCCACTAAGTACCTCTGTGATAGGGGCCAGTGGACTAGGCCCACTTATCAATCCACAAAAAAAAAAAAAAAAAAAAAAAAAAAAACTCACTGGCCTAATTTGACAAATAACTATGGAACATCATATCGATGTCGGTGGAATTCAAAATAGAATATTTGAAAACAACTTTCAAATATCTTATCAACTGTTCATTAGCACCTACTAAAGGTAGTTATTATTTTAAAACTTTTAAATGATATTGTTCCGTCCTCTGTTTTTATAAATTACTTCTTCTTAAAAGAATGCTACTAGACTCTTTTTTTTCTTTTCTTGATTTTTTGATATAGTATTGATTAATCCGTACTTTGTGAGAGGCTTTGCCCTGGCAAACCATTTCGAAATTGTCCTATAACGTACAAGGCTCCACCAAGTACCCAGGGTTTCTTTTTTCAATTACCATATAGTGTTGACTCATTCAATTGTGGCATGTAAGGACTGCAGTGTTGTGCAACTGCCCAAGTAATTTTCTTTTTATTCCGATGATGGAATTGGGATGTGAATATGATGTATCAACAGTTCTCGAGTATGATTGTAGTTCTCATACGTCATAATATTCTCCCTCTTTTTCCAAATCAAGAGGAAGGAAAAGAGACAATTGCTGACCCACCATCCATATATAAGGAAGCTTCATCATGTTTTAAGGTTGTGTTTCCTCTATTTTTCATAATCCAACACCTAATCACCCAACTTTGTGTTCCAAGTTCAGCACCATTTGGCATGCAACAATTTTTCTTGTGTGGGGAGTGTTTTTTTTTTTTCCCCTTCTTTGCGATAATCAGTAGGAAAATTTTCTCTTAGAAGAGCGAAACAATGAAAAATAAAATGCAACCCAATATCGAAGACATTTCGCGCGTATTCGACAACGGTTCGCTAGCAACATCTCTTGAACTGGGGGAAAAAAAATTATGAAGAAAGTGACTAGTCCAGCTATATCAGCCAATCTGACTTATCTAAGCTTCTTAAAAACAAATTTAACCTTGTACACTTCTTTATATGAATATATTAATTAAAAGACAAACTGTCTGTACATATTTCTCTTCCTACACAATCCCCCACCTGCATCATCTATTTGTTCTATATTTATCTAGCCATCCATTGCTTCGAAAATACCTGTAAATACTAACAAAAATACGGTCCCTCCCCCTCACCAAGTAAGATCACAAACCAAAGGAAAGAATAAATAGTGGCTAAAGTTGCTTTGAAGTTTCCTGTGTGACTCACTAGTTCAGTTTCTAACATGAACAACAACAACGATGACAAGAACAACATCAACATCACATTCATATTCATACTCTGACATAGGCCAATGGGAATCATATGAAGTGTGTGTTTTTCTAGGGCTTGAATTTGAAAGAAGAAAGAGCCTTACACATATTAGCCTTGTCTCTCATTTCAACAGGCTAGCAAGATTTCATTAGGAGACACGGACAAACTTTGCACGCACATATTCCAAAAACACCCACAACGTTTGCCTTTGTCTTTTCTTGTATATTTTCCTTTTGCCTATCTGGGTGTTTGTGTTTTTTTGTGAAGGGATTATCAGTTCCTTCCACCTAATAACTAGCTTGTTTAGTAGGGGACCAAGACCTTATTGGTCTATATTAGAGTGCATTTTGCTCTTTTTAGCTTGTTGCTTACATTCATTCTCAAGTCATTGTTCATATATTTGTAGTGTATGTGTCCAAGTTGAAGTTACGTATGTGTTGCTTCTGTTATATGCATTGTTGATTGTGTGGAGGTGCTAAATTCAAGATCTAATATGATGGCAGATAATGGATTCCCGAAAATATATGTACCCTTGACAAAATGATGGTTTTTTTATTTTTTCAACTCCTATGTAATTGAGTTGGCGTGCAAGTAAACTTTGATTCTAGAATAATATAGTGTTTGTTGTTAATTAAGTGTATTTTTTATGTATAGGTGAGATCTGAAGGTCTATATAGAATGTATTTAGACTTGAATATTTAATAAGACAATAATTTCTGAAAACTTTATCAACCGTAGTTGTTAGCATTCGCATAGTTAAGTGTATAGTATGTTCTTCACTTCATTTTTATGTAATGTACTCTAGAGTAGAGTGTGCACGACATGTGAAAACAAGCAGATTCGAGAAAAAAAGCTGATTAAATATCAAAAATGTCAAGTGGTTCAGTTAAGAGATCCTCTGCAACAGCTGCAATGTCAGAAGACAGCTGCTGTCACTAGGATGAACAAGCATGCCATAGGGACAAACCATCCTAGAAGGCCATGGACGTCTCCAGACATGGAGAAAAGAATGCCACCAGAGGAAAACAGGGTTCCCATGAACAGCAGCAAGTTTGCACACCTGCACTTTCGAGCACGCCGGACCATCCCAATGAGAAGAAATGAGAAGCCCAGCGCATTGGCTGCTGTTAGGATGTACCTTGTTTTTCCATTTGACCATGGCATTGACATAAACTGGTACGTCAAGCCGATCAATCCAACATGAAGCTCATTTGGGATACCCTGAGTTGATCTGTTGATTGTATTCATAGCCTTTTTAGCAAATGTTGCTATTGTCTGTGCCCAATGTCCTCGTACATCATGGGTGCCAGTAGGTATGGTCTCCTGATCCTCCAGTTGGTGGATTTGAATGGCGATATGATCATCTTTGATGATCTGTTCTGGAGAAGCAGAACAACCTAAGGAGATCAACAGTAGGATATCAAGTAAGTAATGCCAAATTCATCTTAGTTTGTCTATGCTCAGTCTTTAAATAATTCAAATGAATTTTTTTATCCATCGAACAAAAAGGAACCCCAAAAAAAACGTAAGTAATTGTAGGTATCCACTAGGCAGTTGGTAAAGTTTTTAAACGTCGTTGTAAAGGACATAGATTTGAATTATGCCTATATCAACCATCATATCTCATGTGCACCAAAGTAACCCCCTTCCCCAACTGGTAACTGAGAACTAGAAATTGCGTCCAATTGTGGGTACAAAATTGTGAGAGCTAGATTTTTTTTTTTTTTTTAAGCGTGAAGGGAGTTGCAAACATCGAAACAAATGTGATTTCAATATAGGTTTTGGATGACATCTTCCAAAGACCTGTATTAATTGAGTTAATTAACACTCATACTAGAAGTTGTCGTCGATGAGGTCCTTTAATTTTTAGTAAACCTGTGATCAGTGTAAGTTTTATCAATTTCAACAGGCGATAGCAGCTAACTCCATTATTGTTATTATTATTACTTAAAAAACATGGCATAGACATAAGAGATATTAACATTTACCTCCCTCGACCTATTTGCTAATAACTTTGAAAATTTTCACCTTTTCATGAGAGCTTTGATCTCCTTCAAGGTTAGAGTTCAATGATAAAATCACCCATTTCTAGCAATGTTTTGTTCTTAATGAATATTTTCACTAATTTATTCTCGTTTGATCTTCCAAAAAGACCAATCTTCCAAAAAGACCAACTAGCCACTATTTAGTAATGAACCATCGCTTTCTCTTTTTCTTAATAATAATAATAATAATAATAATAATAATAATAATAATAATAATAATAAATTTTTATATATTTTTAGTAAATATAACACGAGATTTATATTTAATTTTTATTGTAAAATATAATAGTTTTTTTAATGTTTTCAATTATTTTGAAATAATATTTTGTAAAAATTGTTATTATTTCACATTTTTTATAATTTAGTTGTCTTATTTTTAATAATTTCAACATGTGTTTAATTTAATCAAATTTAAATAAATTCCATAAATGTTATTATAAATATTTTCTTCTTTTATTCTAATTTTAACTTGATGGTACAAGGGTAATGTTTAATATATTTTTTT
This sequence comes from Lophocereus schottii, assembly GCA_002740545.1. Classification (NCBI taxonomy): domain Eukaryota; kingdom Viridiplantae; phylum Streptophyta; class Magnoliopsida; order Caryophyllales; family Cactaceae; genus Lophocereus; species Lophocereus schottii. Next base: position 15,448 of record NCQV01119691.1, read on the forward strand.
TAAGTGGATGTTTAATATTTGTTTATTAATATAAGTGGGTCGAATGCAGGGCATACATTATAATCTCTTACGTACAGTATCACACAAGGGGATCAGATAAATATTACTCGGTCTGTCCTAAGAAGAAAATTGCTCATATTTGACTTTTATGATCAAAGTTTGCAAACTTTGACTATTAACTTCTCAAAATATACATGATCTACCATATAAAACTGCAGGCATAGGAATTTTTATGAAAAATCCTTTCATAAGACTATGATATCTTATAATTTTTGTCAACACATATTGTTAGAAATCGATGGTAAAAGTGCTGCATTGAAGATCGCAAAATATCAAAATAGACAATTTTCTTTGGGACTGATGGAGTAGAAGATTGATGTACCATATATATGAGCAGCTGGACTTGGATGGCCTGGAGCACCGAATTCACAGAAGTTGAGCCTAGCCCTCCTCCCCCAGATCCTATAGGCCGCTCGATCATGTCCTCTGGCTGCATCCTCTAGGGTGTGAAGTGTCCCTAGACATAACCTGCTTCTCCCATTTCGGCCCCTTGCTCGAGCTTCCCATTCTCCTGGTCTCCACATTGGCTTTCGAACTCTCTCATACACAAGACGCGCTTCTTCGCGCCACTCTTTGATTATGGATGAAAAGAGGCTGCCCCTCTGGTCGAAGAAATATGAGTCTTGCCAGTTTCCATAAAGGGAAAACTGCTCGTCCATGCTGTGGTAATGGTGGGGCCAAGGGTTTTGGCTTTTGTACTCAACCTCTACACCAACTTCTTCTCCGTCTAAATCAGAGAACCGCTTTAGCCACCTCTGGTGATACTCTTGGATTGTATCCGCGCCACCTTCTTCTCCTCCATGCTCTTCTAGCTGTGACATGTTCATGATGTCGGCCTCCAATCAAGGTTATCAGAGAATTGAAAGACTAGAAATTAGTGAGGTTTGATTTCCGATCAGGGTTTACCTCTGCTTCAAACCAAGCTACAACAGTATGATTTGGCTCTTGCTATTTCTCAAA